>JASANF010014106.1:0-24606 GCA_030248245.1 Trissonchulus sp. WLG1_4
TCATTTTCCTCGTGTACCGGGCTGACACTCTGAGATATCACAGCATAATTCACTGGGTCGACATTTTGTAACCAAAGACCAATGTTAGCATTATTAATTTGTCGGATTGTAACTGACAGACTTTTTATTATGGGCTCTTCCGTGACTTCTGGGGTTGTGTGGGACATGTGTGTTACTGTTTTATATTGGATCCGACTTTCAGACTCCTGAATTTCTTCTTTCTCTTCTTGCCGTTGTTGTTTCCGCAATTTCTTCAGTCTTTCCCGTTCTTCCTTAACATCGACGTAAGTTCGATCAACGAATTCCAATAGGCAGACCCTTTGCTTTCGGTTGTATTCTGGCTGTCCAAAATTTGGCCATTGTGTGTTTGGTTTGACGTACTCCTTTTGAACTGATATTTTAGCTTTTGGGTGTAACAGGGGTACGCCCGGCGCCATATATTCCAACTTAGGTGGTGTGTGCTTCATTTCCAGTTTAAATGCCGTTTGGGCTACCGCTGGGTGTGTGAGTTTCACCACTTTTTGTTCCAAGATCTTTTGAAAGACAAAAGGGTCAGGGTGTGCCATTCTTACTAACTCTGACAGCAACTGGCATGCAAACCAAACATCAGTGACCGCACTTTTCAAACTGGCTACCGTTGGGATTGGTGTGTGTGTAGGTTGCCATGGTGGAACTATATCTTTTGCATCGAACATCTGCAAAAACCATTCTTTGCCTTCGTTTTCCCGGCAATTCCGCCATAACTGCCCGGGTTTACCCGGTATCGGTTGTAAGTTCTTTTGTGGTGCGAAATTATAACCGATGTAGTTCCATATTTGCCCAAATGCGACCACTGACGTTGTGGAGTCCATGCCATACGCTCTAGCTATACGAGTGACATCACCCTCTGCGGAAAACGTAATCAAGGCTGTAGGTGGGGACTGAAGAACCATTGCCATCATTTGTCTGACCTTTTGAAAATCTTGTGTCACAAAATAGATATACATAGGTAGAATTACAAAAATTTCAACTTTTTCGTACCCCTTTTTACGAATAGCTGAAAATGCTAACTGGACCATCGCTATGCTCGCTTCCGGTGGAATTCCCATGCAAGGGGTACTACATTCTTTAAGACTGAGAGCTGTGAACGGGCAGTTTTCGAGCCTAAATCGAAGTCTTTCTTCCATTTCGAGCCATCGTTCTACTGTATGGATTATGCGTATTTCTGTCTTAGTCGGATCAAACGGAAATTTGGAGTTCTGTCCGGACATAAGACTATTGATTGCAGTTTGCACCCTAACCTTTTCTGCATCGGTTGCAATTGTGTAGTACAATATCGGCTGTGACTCTGGTACTTCATGTTTTAGTTGTGTTGTTTGGACTCTCTCGCTTTTCTTGCTACTAGTGGCAGCTTGTTTTTCCATCGTTCGTACCTATGCGCGTATTTTGCGTGTATAATTTGAAACTATCTGCCGATGGTATAACAATGTGTGAAAGTACAAACTAGTTAAAATTAAAACACTGAACAGTCACATGCAGCTAATTAGTCGTGCAATTTTCGTGCATTTGGTGCTATTAAACTGCTCTGATATGGTAAAAGGTGCTCCTGAATTTTGGCTCCGATACTCCGTTTTGCTCCTCCGTCACTCCATGGCCAACTCCGAGTCTTTGAATTCACATTTAATAATATAATTTAAGATGGCATAATTAATTTCTGCAACAGTATACAAATAATTGTTAGTATTGATGTGGATGTGTATGAGTACAAGTACAGTGCGACACACAACCCTATACTTTTTTGTACTTTTATGTATTTAAGCCGTGATTGTGTTGGCTCGATTTTGTTCAGACGACGCGTGATGACACAACGGTGATTTTATTGGTGATACTGACAGTACAAGCAATATATGTGCAGACAATAAATAGTACACATGGACTAAATTTAGAATTTCTATATCCAAACGAGAGGATTTTTATCCACTATCTATAATTTATTATTCCTTTTGTTTGAAAATTATACTCCCCAAATTTTTAGATAAAGAATACCAACTATGAAACAATTAGCGCCATTATAATTTCAAATTCATTTTCTAACTCGCTCTAATTTAAAGTTATCAAATTATGAAATTATACCCAATATAAATTTCTAACGCTCTAAATTTTCAACCAATACCCAATTTCTAATATATTATTAGTATCGTTAGTAGCCCTAAAGTCTATTTTAGTCTACACTATGCGTGCTTCGTCTTGTGTCGTTATGGACATGGTCAAGTGTGGGGGTAATAACGGCGACCAATTTGATATCTTGTCGGCTTCTAATTTAACTGCTCTTTGCGCACATGCAATCACGAAGCCGTATCGCTGTAGAAAATCAAATCCTAGGATCAAATCCCGTGTGCAGTTCGGAATGATGGAAAATGGCCATTTGCATTGGTGTCCCTCGAACTCAACTGGGAGCTCCACATCCCCTTCAAAATATATTGCTGACATATTAGCTGATGTAGCTGCCTGAACTCGAGGGGTGGTCACATATAGCTGGCTATCTTTCTGCAAGCTCATAAAGAGACGTTTTGTCACCAGTGACATTGAGGCTCCAGTGTCGATCAGTGCTGGGACTGTTTTACCCAAAATTTGCACGCTCACTATTGGGATATTAATGCTAATGATATCTTGCATGTGTGAGATTGGGCCATTTTCCACTTTCACTTGCACAATCGATTTCAGTATTTCCAGCGATTGTTCCAGTTCGCGGACACGATCCTTCAGTGATTGCATGCGTTTTTGCGTATGAGTTCTATAGATTGGCGGTCGGTTTACCTTTCCCTTGGGTGTCACTACTGATTTGGTCTTTTTGTTTTTCTTTCGAGGTCGTTTGGGTTGAGTATTTGTCCCTACCTCGGTGGTATCAGTCCAAGTGTCCGTGTCAGTAGTCTGCGATTCCGAGTCGCTGTAGTTATTTCGAGACTGATCCTGCTGTTGTGTCCCGGTGTGACTCTTAGGGTTCAGGAGCGACTGTCCGGAGTCAACCATGTCTTCTTTTGACTTTGGGTTTTCAAGCACATTGCCTGTATCAGTCTCGTCGCAGTCGGGTGGTGTTATCAGTATTATTGGCGGTGACACTGCACCTGTGTGAGTAGCGACAGTGTATGGGGCATGTGACACTTTAGCCTTGAACAGCATTGGATATATTGTGTGCACCTCTGCCGTTTGACAACTAGCTACCTTCGTTGAGATTCCAAGTGTGGACACATGATGTGCGTGTTCAGGTTCACTAATTTGCTGGTCAGTGTCCAAATGCATCTCCGTATCTAGCATCGCATGTTTAGGGCTAGTGTGCTGCATATCTATCCACTCATGTGTCACCATATTCACTTCCTGTGTATCCCCTACTGGGCCCGATTTATCGAAGCAAAATGTTCGTCATCAGAAATGTTCGTCATCGAAAATGTTCGTCATCGAAAATTTTGGATTGATCGAAACATTTTCGATGACGAACATTTGTTTTTTCGATGACGAACATTTGCTTTTTCAACGGCGAGTTCGTCATCGAAAAAGCAAATGTTCGTCATCGAAAATGTTCGTCATCGAAAAAGCAAATGTTCGTCATCGAAAAACAAATGTTCGTCATCGAAAAAGCAAATGTTCGTCATCGAAAAAACAAATGTTCGTCATCGAAAAACAAATGTTCGTCATCGAAAAAGCAAATGTTCGTCATCGAAAATGTTCATTATTGAAAATTTTCAGCGTTCAAAATTAGATCAGTCGTTCTAAGTCTAAACATTCTGAATTAGAACGTTTTCATTAAAGTCTAAATTCTCTAATAATAATAATAAAGGTATGAATGAACGAAGGTATGAATTGAACGGCCATTCTGCCGTTCAGTTGGTCCCAATGTCCATACGGCAGTACGGTTATTTTAACAATTAATATAAAAAATTGGTATTAAAAATACTTTTAATTTCAATTTTTTTATTAATATTAATATTAAAAATATAATAATATAATAAATTAATATTTTGCGCTGCTGTGCTATTTACATTAATATTTAATTAATAATAAATAAGTTTGGCTATTTATATTAATATTAAAATTACAGCCAGCTGCTTATGTACCTATAGACGTTCGCAGTTGAAAATTTCAACAGAGGTACCCAGCTCCGTTGAAATGTTCGTCATCGAAAAAATTTTCGATGACGAGCTTTTGTCATTTAGAACATAATAATGTTCTAAAAGACCAAAGCTCGTCATCGAAAAATTTCTCGATGACGAACATTTTCGATGACGAACTTTCGATGACGAACATTTGTCTTTTGATAAATCACCGTTGAAAAAACAAATGTTCATCATCGAAAATGTTTCGATCAATCCAAAATTTTCGATGACGAACATTTTCGATGACGAACATTTGTCTTTTCAATAATGAACATATATTTTCGATGACGAACATTTGGTTTTTCGATGACGAACATTTGGTTTTTCGATGACGAACATTTTTGATGACGAACATTTGTTTTTCGATGACGAACATTTTTGATGACGAACATTTTCGATGACCAACATTTTCGATGACGAACTTTTGATGACGAACATTTTCGATGACGAACATTTTGTTTCGATAAATTAGTCCAGTACCGGTATAGACGTACGGAGAAGCGAGGGAAGAAACAGACAGGCGCGCCACGAGGCGGAGGGAAGCGGGGACCAGAGGGAGGACGCCCGCCCAATCAGCGCGCTATGAAGAAGAGCGCCCGCCGGCCGCACCACGGAAGCCACACAAACACCAACACCAAACCAAAACCGCCACCAAAGACCCCGAACGAGCCAGAGAGCTCCCTCTCCTAAAGCTCCCCACCTAAAAAGAATACTGAGCACCAACTAACCAACCTCTACACACGCACAAACACTACACACACATACACTCAGCCGATCAGCACAGGAAACAGCATAAACAAGTCAACAGCAAGCACATTATCAGCCTGAGCCCCAGCCAGGAACTCTACAACACAGAACCAAACGCGAATCACAACTCCCCACAGGCGCACACAATATCGTCTACGCCCACAAATGAATAGCAGCCGCAAATACGCAAAACACCTCCATGAATAATACGCGACACGAGAACAGAATCACTCAACATCAAAATCATATTTTCCCCATCTATATAAACCCGAGCAATTAACCCAGACACACAACCCCAACCCCCAGCCTATACCCCCAGAAATACAGATCTAAAATCCAGACTCCTCATCATACATCACAAAATACTCACAAAATCAAACCCACCATCACCAAATCTATCCCAGAGAACATCAGAACAAAAAAGATAGTCCTTAACCTTTTGACGCCCAGAGGTTTTCTCTCTAGGCAGCCAGACTTTGACACCTTCCAGTTTTAACAAAAAAGAAGAGGCAGAGCCCGACGGGACACCGAGAGCTCCAAACACGCACAAGAGAACGAGACGAGCGAGACCAAAAGCGCAACAAACAGATCCCAGAAACAAGACCCGCCATAACGCAACCCCCTAACCAAAAAGAAAAAAAACCAATATAGCCCCCGCCCCGAGAACGAGCCCGGAAACGCCCGCGCGCACCCCGCCCCCAGCGCTCACGATACCCAGCAGACCAACAACAAGAGACAAACCCCCATGACCATTGACCTCTCGAGCTACTCGTCGCGATAGGTGTGTTCGTCCCCGCAGGGCCAACAGAGCACAGACCAGAAGCAAAGAGGCAAACACCAAGAGAGCAAGCAAAACCACCATTCGATAGAACCAAGGAATTTAATAGGAAACAAGACATTAAAATGAGGTGGGGATTTGCAACAACAAAGGTGGTCTTTCGCTAAACCATGGTTTTACGTACGTTTTTATCAAATGATTCATGCACATAATTTCATTACGAAAAAAAAAAAAAAAAACACAACACCACAAAAAAATATAGCCCGATTCGTTACGAATTTAGTAGATTTTCTTAAACCATGGTTTTAGCTCAGCTGAAATTTCAGCAAAACAAAGACCAGGGCCCGATTTATCGAAACAAAATGTTCGTCATCGAAAATGTTCGTCATCAAAAGTTCGTCATCGAAAATGTTGGTCATCGAAAATGTTCGTCATCAAAAATGTTCGTCATCGAAAAACAAATGTTCGTCATCAAAAATGTTCGTCATCGAAAAACCAAATGTTCGTCATCGAAAAACCAAATGTTCGTCATCGAAAATATATGTTCATTATTGAAAAGACAAATGTTCGTCATCGAAAATGTTCGTCATCGAAAATTTTGGATTGATCGAAACATTTTCGATGATGAACATTTGTTTTTTCAACGGTGATTTATCAAAAGACAAATGTTCGTCATCGAAAGTTCGTCATCGAAAATGTTCGTCATCGAGAAATTTTTCGATGACGAGCTTTGGTCGTTTAGAACATTATTATGTTCTAAATGACAAAAGCTCGTCATCGAAAATTTTTTCGATGACGAACATTTCAACGGAGCTTAGTACCTCTGTTGAAATTTTCAACTGCGAACGTCTATAGGTACATAAGCAGCTGGCTGTAATTTTAATATTAATATAAATAGCCAAACTTATTTATTATTAATTAAATATTAATGTAAATAACACAGCAGCGCAAAATATTAATTTATTATATTATTATATTTTTAATATTAATATTAATAAAAAAATTGAAATTAAAAGTATTTTTAATACTAATTTTTTATATTAATTGTTAAAATAACCGTACTGCCGTATGGACATTGGGACCAACTGAACGGCAGAATGGCCGTTCAATTCATACCTTCGTTCATTCATACCTTTATTATTATTATTAGAGAATTTAGACTTTAATGAAAACGTTCTAATTCAGAATGTTTAGACTTAGAACGACTGATCTAATTTTGAACGCTGAAAATTTTCAATAATGAACATTTTCGATGACGAACATTTGCTTTTTCGATGACGAACATTTGTTTTTCGATGACGAACATTTGTTTTTTCGATGACGAACATTTGCTTTTTCGATGACGAACATTTGTTTTTCGATGACGAACATTTGCTTTTTCGATGACGAACATTTTCGATGACGAACATCTGCTTTTTCGATGACGAACTCGCTGTTGAAAAAGCAAATGTTCGTCATCGAAAAAACAAATGTTCGTCATCGAAAATGTTTCGATCAATCCAAAATTTTCGATGACGAACATTTTCGATGACGAACATTTCTGGGCCCAATTGTATAAACATTTCAACGGCCGTTGAACTCAACGGCCGTTGAAATGAACGGCCGTTTAAATTGTTTGAATTTTATAAACGATGAAATCATGTGATTTTGGCAGAGAAAAATGTGAATTTCAACAGTGATTTTATAAAGAAAAGTCCGTTGAGATAAACGGCCGTTGAACGGCCGTTGAAATTACAACGGCCTTTGAAATTTTAAGATTTTTAGAACATAATGTCGTGTGACTTCATCAAAAAAAGTCCGTTGAGATAAACGGCCGTTGAACGGCCGTTGAAATTTCAACGGCCGTTGAAATTTCAACGGAGATTTTTAAGATTTTTAGAACAAAACTTCGTGTAACTTAGGGGCCAATTCCTTTACCGGATTAAACGGACTGGACTTATTTTAGTCCGAGGTCTTGGAATTGCAAATCGGGTTAAACGGACTAAACGAGTTAAAAGAAGTCGGCGGCTTAATTTTAGTCAGACCCCATTCCAAAACTACCACTGGACTAAACGGATTTAACATGCACGCTTAACATTAGCGTGCATAGTTAAGTCCGTTTAGTCCGATTAAAAAGCAGTGCGCTATAAGTTAAGTCCGTTTAGTCCGATTAAAAAGCAGTGCGCTATAAGTTAAGTCCGTTTAGTTTAATCCGGAGGTTTTGGAATGGCATTTATCAGCATAATTTTTAAACCGTTTAGTCCGATTATAATTAACCTTTTCATCCGGTAAAGGAATAGGCCCTTAGTTGCAAACAAGGAAAGAAATTTGCCCATTTTTGCTAATATTAACCTCCCAAACTGCTATGTAATTTTTGTTCCTTCTAGAGAAGGAACTATTGTTTTGAAACTAACTGCTCACAGCGTTAAATGCTGCTGAGCAGGCTGCATAGTCAATATGTTTTGTGTGTATTTTCAGCTTGGGAGCTGCCTGCTTTTTTTGGCTGCGTATATGCATGAAAATCAATAATCGATGTATGTAGTGTTGTAACCTAGAAGGAACTATTGTTTTGAAACTAACTGCTCACAGCGTTAAATGCTGCTGAGCAGGCTGCATAGTCAATATGTTTTGTGTGTATTTTCAGCTTGGGAGCTGCCTGCTTTTTTTGGCTGCGTATATGCATGAAAATCAATAATCGATGTATGTAGTGTTGTAACAATGTAGTACACATTGCAAATAACTCGGCACCGTAATGTTTCACCAGCAGTATATAAGTACCGCTGAAAAACATTGTTTATAGCTTCTTAGAGCTCTTATGCTCAGATCAAGGCGTAGCTTTCGAACCGAATGGTTCATTGCAGCAGGATGCTTAACATCCTGAAGCAATATTTTTGTACGTAAATTAGTTAAATTAGGTAGTAGTAGAGTAGGGTACTCATTGTACGCCGGTACCTATGAAAATAATATGTAGATGAAAGGTAGACACTTGGAGAAGGAACCTTGCCCCTTTTGGGGCCTACTTGTTTACTAGTAATAATTTGAAAGTTTGATTTTTAATGTTAAATTTCTTCATCAACTGTATAAAGTTATGAATTTATAAAAGTAAAATTGAAGTTTTCAATTATCAATGTTCCTTTGCTATTTGATGTTAACAAGTAAATACTTTGCAACAAATTTTAAAAATTGCATATTTTCAACGGAGCTTTGTCGGTCCGTTGAACTCAACGGCAGTTCAACGGCCGTTGAACTAAACGGCCGTTGAAATTTTTAAAAATTTAGAACGAGTAGTTGGAAAAAATGATTAGTCGCGTGTTTTCAACGGAGAAATTTTTGAAAATCCGTTGATTTCAACGGAAAAATTTTGTTTATAAAATCGCTGTCAAAAATGCTGAAAACCTCCGTTGAAAATTTTCAACGGACTTTTATACAATCGAAACATTTTGAACGG
Source organism: Trissonchulus sp. WLG1_4 (assembly GCA_030248245.1). Classification (NCBI taxonomy): domain Eukaryota; kingdom Metazoa; phylum Nematoda; class Enoplea; order Enoplida; family Ironidae; genus Trissonchulus; species Trissonchulus sp. WLG1_4. The sequence goes on from JASANF010014106.1 coordinate 9,083, forward strand.
CAGGTAAAATGTTCAATAGCAATGGAGAAAATGTAGATTTCAACGGAGAATTTTTCAACGGCCGTTGAAATAAACGGCCGTTGAAATTTTTATAAAAATTAGCAAAATTTCAACGGCCGTTCAAATTTCAACGGCCGTTGAAATTTCAACGGCCGTTGAAATTCTTTATACAATCGGGCCCTGATGACGAACATTTTGCTTCGATAAATCGGGCCCAGGTTGCTGTGCTGCAGGTTTCAAATTTCAACAGCGCTAAAACCATGGTTTAAGAAAATCTACGAAATTCGTAACGAATCAGACGATATTTCGTAATGAAATTATGTGCAAATCATATAAAAACGTACGTAAAACCATGGTTTAGCAAAACCACCTTTGTGAAATCCACCCTATATGAGTCGGTCAAGGGTCTAGGACGCACCGTTTTTTAGTAAGCGCTTTTTAAGCGCTCAAACTTGAAAGTTCCTGTACCTCAGCCTAGAGTATTAACACAGCAACCGTGCGCCTATCATAGTTGACTGCTAGAAATAAATTACAATATCCGCTGATCTGATGCACAACAAGGACGTCTTGCGAGTAAAGTTTAACTAATTTTTGATACCTTGATTTCGTTACGACATGCTTAGAGTGCCGAAAATATTCTTCGAATATAAAACGCGGCAGCCAAAATGTTTTAAAGCTTTTGTGGTTGCATCTAATTTCAGTAAGTTATAGTGGTGCGGGGAACGAACCCTTTTTTCAACTTTTCGGGTCCTTCTGCGCTCCACATAAATCGTATCCATTAGGGGAAAGCGCCCAAATACGAACAGTTCCCTAATACGAACACTCATGCGCATTTTCTATTGGATTGCGATGGATTGTAAAACAGTTCATGCTAAAATTTGCGCAGCGACAGCGAACCAATGAGCAAATTTTGCGCTCGGCGTTCGTATTAAGGTGGTAGTTAAGTTTTCGCAGCTTTTTTAATTGTTATGTTTTGTAACAATTACTGAATCAATTTACAAGCGGTCTTTTGCATATTATCAACCAATTTATTTTTTACAAAATTGCAGTTTTTCAAAGGTCGATAACACTCATACCGCACACACCAACTATTTTGGTGAAGCTTATTAGCTCAATTTTAGGCATTTTTCCATATATTTCATTATTTCTTCGCTCTGGTAAATAATGTCGGTATAGTGTCAAGTAATTTATACATATGTCACATTTATGTGTTGTGCAAGTTGTAGTATGCCAAACTAAGCGTACTGATCCACCATATTTTTACTGTGACCAAAAGTTTGCCTCAAATTTTACTAAAAAATCAAGAAAAGGCAGTTTTCATAACTTCGATGGGCTCTAACTAAAAAAAATATTCAACCTTTTCACTCAATTCAAAAAAGGTAACGGGGAAATTTATTTGGCTACTGTCAAATTTGCTTTCTTTCCATTCCCATGAACCCGTCAGGCTAGTCGTTACTTTAACTAAAATCACTCATTGTGCTCAGAAATGAAGAATTTTTAAAAAATTTTAAACTTAATTAACTAGGGCCTCGTTTGGGTCATTTAATATTACACTAAGCACAGTTTGTCCTTAACCGCTGAAAAAATGGCAGACAAATGTGTAAAAAATGCCATTTCATGAGACTGAAGAAAATTTGCAATTTTCGAAGAGGTTTATTAAAACTGCCAAGGCTTTTGGCTACTATAACATATACTTACCACATTTTCTATATATAATAGATACATAAAGAACTATATTCCTGTAAATTATGGTGTCAAACGGTTTTTTGTATTTTGTGATATTGGCATGAGAATTTAGAATTGATGTTAAAAAACTTCAAAGTTACCGATCGCCTAGTACGACTACCAGAAATATATCATATTTTAACTGAAAATATTCTTGAAATAAAACGGGTTAGACCTTTTTTGAATGGTGTTTCTGAGTAGTGTAGGAACCACAAAAATTTACATACAATTTTCCAAGTTCTCAAAAAATACACAAAAAATCCTGTTTTTGAGCCATAAAATGACCGCAAAAGTTAGAATCAATTTTAAACTAAGCCAAAATATTGCTGTCTACATTTGCAATGTCTGTGCCAAATTTGATTTTATTCGATCAAGTATTTTTTGAATTATTGCAAAAACTTTGAAAACGTAACTACCACCTTAAGCAACTTTTGGTCGTATTAAGAAACCACGTGTTCTCAAAAAGAACCTATGTGCTCACAGTAAAGTGGATGTGTTCGTATTTGGGCGCTTTCCCCTAATGCTCGCGGCTGTTATAACGGCCATTTTTCGCCTAACTGTTGCACTAATGAAATGGATTCTAACTACTCACGTTTCTGAGTAATGCCGCCGCGTAAAAAGTTGACTGCCAAAGTTGCGATCAAATATCATAATGAGGCCATAAAAAATAATACGTTTGCGATGAAGATAAGTCAAATTTTCACACTGCCTAATCAAGCATAGGTTTTATTGTGTGGCAGCCGGACTAAAATTGGGCCACTAAATGCCAAGATCTGCAATTTCTGAAAAAATTCGAAGATCAGTGGACTAGAATAAGCTAGCCAAGCTTTATAGCCCCAGATTTGGCATCCACTACGTGAGGTGCCTGAGGTTCACAGTGCGCATGAAAGGGTTATATCTACATGTAGTAAACTAGAAATATTTATAAAAGGCAAAAAGTGTAAAACATTTCCATTTTATTTTAAATATTCGTTATTATTAATATTTGGCGCAATCCAAATCGCAGCATGAGATTCTGTAAAGGGTGGGGTGAAGTAATGTAAAAACGATTATTTTGATCCATATCTATTTAATCAATTTTGTTTTTTATTAACGATGACGGTGAAATTTGTAGACGTTTTTGTTCAACGTTTGTTGCTTTTTTGAAACTGCTTGAAAAAATATTTAAAGATATAGTTTAGTTTTCAGAGAATTGGGGTTATTTTTTTAGTTATCAGAGAATTAGAATATGATAATGCGTGCGATACCATTAGAACATAGAGCGAAGCCTAACGCAACCGGATGAAAAAAGCAAGTGAAAACAACAGCACGTATAATACAACAATTGTACAACAAAGCAGGAGAAACACGAGTACATAAAAAGAAGTATTCTTTTGGGAACGTCACCCAAAAAAAACAAACTTGCTGATTCTGACAAAGTTTATAAAAAGCAAGCTACTTTGCATTTCAATGCTTTTATCACGCTGATATTATTAACATTTAATAATTTTTCTGCTTTCTATGTACTCTTGCTACAAGATTGCCACAAACACTTGCACATTGACAATGCCATTACAGTACACAAACTGAAATAGAACATATATAACCGAACCAACCGATTTCTCGGTAGCTGTTTGTACCAAATAATATTTGTAAACCATGTAGAAGAATAATAAATATATCGTTCTATGCAATACGAATTATTTAACAGATTAAACTTAAAATTAGTTTCGTTTTGATTAGCTCATAATTTTAAAACAGTTTCATGAATTAAATAATTACTATAAGACAATAAATCAATTAAGTAGTTAATCATTATTATTATTATTTATCAATTAATCAAAATAGTACTTAATAATAAAAAGTTCCTATAATCACTGTTTAATACTTAATAAGTACTCTACTGGTAAAATAGACAACAATTAACACAACAAGCATATAAATACATACAAAAGCAGTAGCAAGAACGGATTACAACATAACGGTGATATCACGGCAAAGTATGACTAATGCAGACAATGGAACAGAAATCAGATCAACGGGCAGTGCGTGAGTGAGGCAGAATGAGGCCAGCACAACAGTACATACAGCACTAGGAGAAGGACTATGGCTGCAAGAGTACATCATGGGAAGAGTATGACACTGCTCTCTGTTTTCACGGGGTAATACTTTCCATATCAGTTTCCGTTTTATGGAGTTAACAAATTAAAACAATTATTAAAAAATTTGGTTTGTTTAGTTTGATTAAACAAATTAAAACAATTATGAAACATTTTTTCCATTTAGTTTGATAACCGTTTAGTTCAATTAAACGTGTTATTAGTCCGTTTAAGGAATGGGCCCTAAGAACAGAGAAAAATGTCGCACCTAAATTTCTATGCTGTACTTTCAAGTCCAGAAAACGTTAATGCAACGTTTTTGTAATACCAACAAACAAAAACCGTTTTAGAACACTAACGGCTTTTCTAACGGTTTAAACGGGTGTACTTTTGTATGGCAAGCAGACAATCATTAACAATTGGCAGTGACAAAGAAGACACGACAATGCATCGCGACCACAAAGTGACGCTAGCTTTTGTCCGTAAAGCAAGTGGACAATGCGGGCATACAGACAACTTCACAGAAACATAGCACTTTAAAATTGATGTATGGTTAATTTACTGTTCAAAAATTGCAATGTACTGGGGTAAATTTGTTGTTCAAATCAAGTGAGATTCAAGTCCATAGTTTTATCAGACAGTTATTTGCAAATTTGCTTCGAAATATAAACGACAATTTGCCCCTTCAAAAGAAAAAGAAAGAAAATAACTAGTTTGACTTTACCCCAAAGCTCGGTTCATACTGTCCATGTCCTTGTCCCTGTCTATTTGTCCCTAAGCATTTCCAAGAAAACTTTTAAGGAACCGTGATACTTTTTTGCATCAACTAAAAATGAAGAACAGTCAAATCTATGAGCAACAAATAAAGCCAACGTTTTGACCAAGCTAGTTTTAGTCGCTGTGTCCTTAAGGACAAGTATGAACCGGGCTTAGCGGGCAAGTGCGGTGGGGGATCATCGCCTGTGCCTGTGTCGTTGTCTGTGGTGGTGTCTGGCGCCAAGGACGTAATGGTGGTATTTATCGAACGTCGGGATATCCCCACGCACTGGTATATCGTCCACGTCTGAAACACAAACCATATAATTTATTAGATACGTGACATTGTGATTGGGAAATGTGACAATCACTGTGAAAAATATTTTTTATATATAACACGAAATTTTGACAAACAATAAGACTACCAAGCGTCATTTGTCATTAAAAGTTATTTTTTATCGGCGCCGTTATTCTTAAATGGCTCATGTTATTTTTAAATGGCCTAAAAATAAGTTTTCTAGCCATAACGTAAGTCCAGAAAAATTTGTACATATAGCGTTACGTCACACGTTGCTTACAGCTACGGCTAAGGCTGATCTAAAGACATACTACTCTGAATGTAGCACGACAAGCACAAGTGAAACAGAATCGCGGAAGCTACACTTTAATTGTGGATTGTGTTTTTTAGTGAGCCTGTGATATGATGTGAATAACAGACAACAGAAATAATCTATCAACAAAAACATAAAACGAAATTGTGACAACGGATTTTAAGTGAGTTACAAGTGATTGGCCTAGTTTGCCTTATACAATTCAGAAATGAGAATATTTTCCATCATTAGCACGAACGTTTTTTAAAACGTAACTGTAAAACTTTCTTAAAATCAGTCAACACATCTAACTAACTTTTATTCTGTTCGATTATTCCACTAATTAGTCCAAAGCGTGTCATGGTAAAATGATCAGATCGACTATGATTCTTTTAGTGCTACGTAGGTAGTGAGTAACCAAAGTGTGTGACACAACTGGTGTGCGAACGGTCGATGGGAACACTGGACAGTGCGGTCTGCTAACGGCCACAGGACACAGCACCAACGGAGCAGCACCGCAACAATTACAGTACGGACAAGATTTTCTGGGCCTGCTTAAACATTTTTTGTGAATGCCGACCAACGAGCTCAACTAAAATGGTTCATGAACCTGTGAAAATTTAGTTTTTTTGGACGTCCAACAGGACCAAAATATTCAATGGCCTGCTTCGATATATATTTCTAAATTTCGGACTACAGTGACTTCAGTTAGTCATGTTTTTTGTGCTGCTCCTCTGGTGTTTGGCCTCGGCCACTAGTGACACCATGACGACTGTAACGTACCTATGGAATTTGTACAATTCGAACTTAATGTACATTGGCAAAACTGACCAACTCCTAGTAGTGTCGTCATCTTCTACAAAATCAACTTGGTTGCATTCAGGTTGTTAAACTCCAAGCAAGGTACACAACCCAACTTTCAAGTCACAGCAACAAAAGTAGCATTATCGAGATAGAATCAATAATTGGAAGATAATATACTACAGCTGTTTACTTTTGGAAAAAATTGCCCTTCAAAGACAATTTCCGCCTCAAAAGTTCTGCTAAAATTTAGCATTAAATAATGTGAAAATATTGAGTTGTTAGATCGACTATGAAGCCTGTTTCACATTATATGGAAAATCAAACGTTGGAATGCCACGTGGGGTGTGCACCTTTACATGGGGCACCCCAGGCGTTTTTACATGTGAAACAGGCTTTAGCATAAGACCATTTTCGTGAGTCGTAAAGCAGAATAGATTAAAATTTAATATACAATAACTACTTTAGGTTGATCGACGAAAATACATGATGCAAGTATGGAATGTGGTCGAGATATTGCAAAAGCATCTTCTGTTTTCGCCCATTTAACTAAATGTTAGGAATTGAAACATCGGCTACGTTAAATTTTGGTTTCCTGCTGTGATAAAATAAGTTTGGGTTAATTTTTCATATACTACTTCGGGTTCATTCCATTACCGGATTAAACGTAATAGACTCAATTTAGTCAGAAGGTACGGAATGGATATAACGACTAAAGAAGAACAACTAAAAGTTAAAATAAGTCATGGCATTTCAAAGCTTACTGTTCAGCCGTTTAGTACGACAACAGTCAACTCGTTTAATCCGGCAAAGGAATGTCCTTATAAAATCGACCCAGCAAAGAGCTAGCCTGACCTATATCGGCCTGCTGGCAAGTGGGTCCTAGCCATCCGAGCGCACAACGGCAGTGTCCCGTGAAGGGGTCGCACTGGGCTCCGTTGTAGCACTCGCAATTGTGCTGACAGTTCACTCCGAAACGACCAGGCCGGCACGCTGCAATCAAAGTAGAACCACTTCTGTTAATGACACAGTTGTGTGGGTGTGTGTGTTAGCGACAGGAGAATAGTATCATTGTTTAGGAAACCTGTTGCAACAACGTTTCGTGAATTGTTTAACAGAATGTGGGAACCGTACCGTGTTTGTTTGTTAAGCGACGGCTTTGTAACATGACTATTCATTGGCTATAAAAGTGACAAAAAAACCAATGGCGTTTTCAAAATGGCCTTAAGCCCTTCTTCTCAACTTGCAAGCATAGCGCAACAAAATCTATCTAAAAAATAATTAGCGAATGTTGAATTGCAAATTTGAAATAATTTTTTTAGTAATACTAGGTTCAAATTACACATTTTTGAGCTCGAGGACTGAAAAATTTAGTACTCAGTTGTTTCCATAATTATTAAACCTCGCTCTCAAAAGGTGCCTGTTAACAACAGATATCAGTTTACTTTAATATATGCCGGAAATAAAGCTTATTATGGCCATGGAACCGGCATGGCATTCAAGACAAAGGGTACCTGTTTGACAGCGCGGACCAGTGAGCCCCAGGGGACATTGGCAACTTCCGTTCTCCGCCTCACAGGAGTAAATGCCGCAGGTGCAGTTGTGGCGACAGCCCATACCGTACGACCCACTCTCGCATTCTAAAATGGTCATGTGGCAAATTTAGAAACAGCAGCCCTGATTGATTAGGTAATGCATAGGGAGGGATAAATTAGTGAGAACAAATAACACCTTGATAGGAACGTACGGACCAAAACTACTTGCTACAGACTCCGGAGTCAAAGCGGAGTCGGAGTCACTTGATTCCGGAGTCAAAGTAATACATACATATGTAATAATTTGAATCTGGAATCGACTATGAAATTTGATGTCGAAGTAATACATAACTATATAAGTTGACTATGGAACCGCTTTGACTCCAGATTCTGTAGCAAGTAATTTTGGTCGGCACTGTACATAGGTAGTTGGGACAGCCGCTAGCGTTGACGGCAAGAGGGCTTCCACTAGTCCTAAAGTTTCGTAGACTCTTAACTCTTATTACAACAGTGCACTGCAACTAGTGAGCTTGAGTTGTCTCATTTATTATTACTATTCTATCACTTAAATCTACCTGCAATTTCAATTCAATATCAATTATTAAATGCTATGAAATTTAAAAATATTTGTGTCAAACCTTGTTGGCACTTTTCCCCCGTGAACCCTGGGGGACACAGACATCGTCCGGTGACCGGGTCACAGGTGGCGCCATTGAGACAGTCACAGCTGCGGCTGCAGTACCAGCCATAAAGGCCGGGGGGGCACTGTCGCTCGCACATGGCACCGTAGTAGCCGTCTGGACAGTCGCAACAGCCCGTGATACGGTCGCAGGGGGCTTGGTTGTGGCACTGGCACTCCAGCAGACAGTTCGGACCGTACAAACCCTTGGAACACTCTGAAATAAAAGTACACAAGTTTATACCGTCAGTATCTCGAATAAAGCCCCTGTCTTGAATAAAGCACCTGTCTTGAATAAAGCCACTGTCTTGAATAAAGCTCCTGTCTCGAATAAAGCAGCCGTCAAGACACTCACTAAATTATAAAACCCATTACGATCACTAGCGAAATGAGCTAAGAGTGAGTAAAGGAGAGAAACACATCTCAAGGCTGAAGCAGTCAGAATGTGTCCACTGGCAAAGATTTATTTTTATGGTAATCTACAGTATCTAGTATGACAAATGCTCAATCTGATCAGTTGGGCTCAGTTTTCATTACATTTTTAAGTAGCGTGGAATCCGTGGCAATTCGAAGATTACTTCACTTTCTCTTGGCGTTTCTTCAACAACTTAACGGTGTGAAATACCTTAGGTAACCATTCCAAAATTTCTGGAATAGTCACTCACTGCAAGTGCAACATGGTGTGTTCTGATGCGTACCTTGTTCGCAGGTGGGTCCTGTCCATCCGAGAGTGCACTGACAGGTGCCGTTGACTGGACTGCAATGACCCCCGTTTTTGCACAGACAGTGCTCCGTGCAGCCGCTACCGTAACGACCATCGCGGCAGACTGAAACATAGCATACTGACTTCACGCATAACCCAGGGGAGATTTGAACCACCCATTTCTGGATCTGCAGACGACCGCTTCACTATTTAAGCTAATGGAACAGACAGTTAATGTCTTATTGGCGATGTGATTTTATATTGTGTCTGTCAAACGGACATAAGCATGACAATATAGAATATCACAAGTCAACTTCGTCGAAACAGTCACTACAAAAGTCACATAACTGCCAAGCTGACTAACTTCTTTGGCAGAATTCCCCAGTGAACCCTGGGGGGCAAATGCACTGTCCCGTCAGCTTGTTACACGTGCCTCCGTTCTGACAGTAACACTCCTGAGAGCAGTTCAATCCGTAGCGGTTTGAGGGACATTCTAGAACACAAACAGTTGCTACCAAAAGTACACAATATTTAGAATACATATCACCAACAGTTACTTTCGAGAGTACACAATATGAATACGCGCTGTTTTGTTTAGAAGATATATAGTAAAAAATATCTATCGTTAACCCTAAATAACGGGTTTATATTCAGGTTTATAGTGAGCAAATTTATATTTAATCGGCTAAATTTGGGATGGCGTATTTGTCAGCTACATTGTCACTTACCACTTTGGCACCGTGTCCCGATGTAACCCGGTGGGCAGGAGCACTGTCCGTTCTCTGGATTGCACTCTCCCCCATTCACGCATTGGCACTCCTCGCGACAGTTCTGACCGAAACGACCGCTGATACAACCTGAAATAGCAATAATCAATAAAGCAGTCACGTGGTCTACCTTTCTAGTTCGTTTTAGTTCTTCAGCTCATTAAATTTTATCAAAATTATCGATTAAATTTAACTGATTTACAATTGCATTTTTGTGCATTTTTCATTTCAGTAATCTGACTAAATCTGTATCGGAAGTAGCTTGACCTCAACAGCCAAAAGCTTGCATCAACCTTTTCTGTATACAATCACACTATTGTTTTTATTGTTCTCGTTAGTCGTTTCCTTCTGTGAGTTTATACCAAAAGGGGCCCAGTCCTTTACCCGACTAAAGGAGTCATTTTCAGTCCGACTAAAAAGTTGACAAATCATGCTTAAAATGCCATTGCTTTGAATTTGCCAGCAACTGGACTGACCTTTCTGACAGTGTTCGCCGTGGTGTCCGGGCTTGCAATGACACCGTCCTGAGATCGGGTCGCATTCCGCATTGGGGCCACAGTGCACTGCCCCTTGCAGTGACGACCCCAACGACCGGGGACACACTGAAACAGTAATCTAGGATGCTTTCTATTTTCCTTACTTTACATCTGCATATTATCGATTCATATTATCAATTAGTTACTCTAACACTATGTCGTTTTTTGTCAGCGTTATTATCAAGAAAGAGAGCGTGGACCATTATTAGATTGTCTCTGGATCATTAGTCCCCTTAAAGTTCATATTTACCTGTCCCTGTCCTTATCGGTTTCGCCATAAGCGATTTCAGAAAAAATGCGTACCCATGACAATTGTTTGCAAGTCAATAGTTACCGTCACTTCTTGACCGTATACAAATAATTAGCTCAAACGCATTTGTTATTTCACATAAGCTGACCGAAATTTGTCATTGTCACTGTCCCTTCTGAAGGACATGAAGTATAGCGACGAAGTATAAGTGGCGTCCTTACGTTGTGTGCAGGTGTGCCCAGTGTAGCCCGGGGGACATTTGCATTTGCCAGTGATGTGGTCGCAGGGTCGTCCATTGGGGCAGCGACACACGTGACTGCAGTGGGGACCATAGTAGCCCTTCGGACAAGCTGCAAATACGGGATCATCTATAGTGCCAACGAAACCTGTTCCAAAAATGTTTCGTGTAATGCTTACTTGAGCGTCGAAACGAGCGATCAAACTGTCAGAAAGAGTTCATAATGGGATGGGTGAGAAATTATTACAACTGGCAAGAGTATGACAGTTTTCCCATTGACCAGCCTGGCAGTGCAGTAGTTACTAGATACTCTGCACAATAGCACCCAAAAAGGGACCCAAATGAGTACCCGTACCCGAATGGGTAACCCAGCTTATCTGATCACCGCAGGGTACCCAAATGAGTAACCCTACCCAAACGATTAAATACCCAAGGGGGCATACTGTTTCCATTATGTACTCTTGCTACTAGCCTGGTAGCGCGGTAAATGTGTCATCAATGGCCTAACTGGACCATAAAGGGCGAGGTAAAATTACGGCAGCTTTCATGGAGCATAAGGTTGCCTTGATCTGAACTGGTGAGGGATGATGAATGATAACTTGCTGCCAATGTGCAACGAAGCTGGTAAAAATAATTTAATCATACTCTACAAATCTTAAAGTGCTATACAAAACACGAATACTGCAGCAATAGCAAATTGAGTTAACTTCTGCAGTATATAAAAGCTTTGTCTAATTGCATGAATAAATTTGGGTCACTTAGCAGCCAGTACAACCATTTAGCATCCATACGTTTGTGACAGCGTTTTCCCCGCCACCCCCGTTTGCAGCGACAGTGGCCCGATACGGCGTTACAGGTGGCCCCGTGCTCGCACTGACAGATCTCGCTGCAGTTCTGACCGAACGTCCCCGGCGTACACGCTAAACATAGCATTAACAATAGTTGTTTTAACAAATGTTCAGATAAACATATTTGCTGCAAAACTTTGTTGCAACAAAAGTTACACTATGTTTCATGAAAACTAACGCTCAAACTAATCCTAAAACGTTAAACTAATCTTCAACCAAACTATTTGACAGCCACTGTTTAAAGAAATCTGCAACTAATACTAATAGCTGTTTAACAAATGTTCAGATAAAACTATTTGCAAAAATTTGTTGCAACAAAACTCACTATCGAAAGCACAGTTTAAACTAAAAAGAACTAAAGAAGAAAGAACTAAACTAAAAACTGTTTAAAAAAGTCTGCAGCTAATACTAATAAAAAATAGCGTTTTAACAGATGTTAAAAAAACTATTTGCAAAATTTTGTTGCAACAAAACTTACACTATGTTTCAACGAAACCTAACGCTAAAACTAATCTTAAAACATTAACTGATCTTCTACTAAAATTAACCGATTAGAACATGTATTTTGGATGCGTGATTGACGCAACCCCGGCACTCCTTATCATCGAACTCAAATGCCTTCTATCCTTACACATGTCACACTGTTCCCCCGTCCAACCGGGCAGGCAGTCACAAGCCCCAGTGAATCGATCACAAGTGGCTCCGTTGCGACAGGAGCATCGCTGGGTGCACGATCGACCGTAGTAGCCAATGGCACAAGCTGAAATCGACAGAACGTACAAACCAAGACCAGAACTCATAGTAGTGATAAAAATGTGGGTTTCTGACAGCTGTGAAAAATGTACATTCGATTGTAATGGTAGCTAATTTAGTACAACAGTACAGTAGAAATGTGTCAAAGGAATTTACACACAATATTACGCTCAAGAATTATGCTTTTACAAAAGAGGTTCAAGAATGGGTCCGTTTTGCGATGTATTTCTAAAACTAAAAATTTATTTAGTTTGCCAAAGTTTCTGTGTTCATATAAACACAGTAGAAAAACAACAAAAGAACAAAACAAATCAAAACAAAATACAAAATGGAATGAAACGGATTAGATTAAAACTTGTTTGCCTAACTAATGTCAATGGTGGGATAGAGTTACAAAATTTTGCTACAAACATTTGCTGTGGCAAACTTTACATGATATGCGTTTTAACTTTAACTTTGAACTTTCATGTAAGTTATACCTTTTATAACTTTACATTCATAATGGATGTCATGAGCTAGTGACAAAAAAGCTTCAGTTTTAACTTTAAACTAACTTTGAACTTTTATATAAGTCATACTAACATTCATAACTATACAGTCATGTTTGATGTCATGAGCATCTTAGTGGCAAAACAAAACAAGTTTAAATCTAATCCGTTTAATCCATTTCAGGAATGTGAGTGCATTTACGGAATTCGCAGGCGGGGCCGGTCCACCCGTTGGGGCAGTGACATCGTCCGCTCTTTGCGTCACAGACCCCGCCGTGCATGCACAGACAGTGCTGGTTGCAATTGGCGCCGTGCAATCCCTCTGGGCACGCTGCAATAAAAAAGTATCATACAATATGGAATACGTTATGTCGATAGTCACTCTCTTCCCTGATGTTAATATATAACAAGCACTTCTGTTGACGAGCGCACATAATTCGATGTGACCACAATAAAGTATTATTTTACCGTATCGCTAAAATTAGGCGCGGCAAAATTTTTTGTCAGTGCCTACTACTTAGTTTTTTATTTTTAATTAAGGATTGAGTCTGAAAATCTGTTCGACGATTACGTTTTACGTGATTCAAAAGAATCGATGTTGCAGATCATCGATTTTCAATCTGCCATTGTCGTTTGTTATGCAGAGACACGCACACACACATACACACACAACGTTGCACACAGACTACAGAGTTCTTCACAAGTCACAGCTGGTCATTCCAGCAGGCTTCATCGCTTCAGTGATGCACTGAAACTGAGCATGATTTACATGCATTTTCAGTTTCAGTGCATTAACTGAAATTAAAATTAGTATGCACGGCCGCTAAGGCGGCCGCGCAAAAGCAGCAGTTAAGTTGATTTCAGGCCGACTAAGGGTCGATTCGTACGTAAAGCCGTATGTCCGTTCAGAAGGCAAAATTACAAAATAAGCACACCATAGTCTGATCTATGTAATGCACTATTACTGGTCTGACTATTTACTTTGCCGGCTGAACGGACATATGGATGTACCTAAATATGGATCGACAAACATGCATATATACATGCAGACACCGAAGTGGTCAGTGGATATCTGGTCTCCACATTAAACGGTCTCAATGTTTCGCGCCCCTTGCGTTTCAGTCACGTCATCAGTACCCCATCTAATCCTGTAATTTAATTTTAGGTATAAGTTGGCTAAGATAAAGTTTCCAGTGGCACCTTGTTGGCAGTGTCTTCCGGTCCACCCCTCGGGGCAGCTGCACATGCCACTGACTGTGTCACAGGTCCCCCCGTTTTGGCAGGAGCACTGGTGCCCACAGCCCACACCCCACTTGTCGGGGGGACAGGGGGTTCGGCAGTCCGCCCCAGTCCACCCCGCGGGACACCGACACTCCCCCGTCACGTGATCGCACTGCACCAACACTTCCATGGCGTCGGATAGATCTTCTAAACAAACACAAGTGCACTACCGATCAAAATTATTTGCTACAGGCTCCTGAGTCTAATTCCTGAGTCAACGTGTATAGCTCTATAGTATATACTTTGACTCTGCAAATAAGTGACTCCGACTGCGTTTTGACTCCGTAGCCTGTAGCAAGTAATTTAGGTAGGTTCTGTAGACAAACACCAAATTACCACAAACACAAATGCAATAGTTAGCCTAACTGTTAAAATGTTCAATTGATTGACTAAAACTGAGCCTCAGTATTAGATTAGATCTATTCTATATTTATGATGAAAATATGATGAATGTATGCTTCATTTTCTATATTTATTCCTACTAGTCTATGTTCGTGACGGCGCTTAACTAATCTGCTATGTATATCTTGATACTAGCCGCGTTTTCAATACACGAAAAAGTTATCTACTAATTTACCATCTCCCACCACTTTTTCACCATCAAAAACTATGTCAACTGACCAGGTCCACAATCGCAGACCAGCGAGCAGTCCTTGCCATAGAACCCGCTGGGGCAGGGACGGTCACAGAGACGACCCTTCCAGCCGGGCTGGCAACGACACTGCCCCGTCACCGAGTCACAATGGCCCCCGTTGCGACACCCACACACGCCCATGCAACCAGCCCCATAGCTCCCAGGCTGGCAGGCTGAAACAAGGCCATGGGGCAAATATTAGTGGGGATTAAACGGATTAGATTAAAATTTGTTTGCCTGATAACACATATGAAAGTTGAGATGGATGTACGGAATTTATACACTATGATTCTACGGATAGCTGGTATGGCAAAATATGATTGGATTCATGTACAAGATCATGAGTTGTTGTCGAAACAAACTAAAGAAAACATAACTGGAACTCTACACTTGAGTCGGTCTCTGTATAAATAACGTTTTACGTTACTATTGAAACTGAGGCCTGCCGGTGCCAAGCTATCAATTTCGATCAAGTTAAACTCCTTTTCTTATCTCACAAACTGGATTAGCAACCTTATGTGTAATTAGCAATCGAATCGAATCGATTAGCATTCTAATCCAGCCAATCTCAAGTGTAGCATTTTTTCCACACTCAGCTTCAGCAACTAGACAGCATGAGCATCGAAATGACTCAGCTGGGACTCCAATCACCCACCTTTGATTCTAGAGAGACCACTTTGCAGCGATCTACCCTCTGACCTACTTATTAATCTGTTAAGATCTGTAAGTAAAAACTATGCAAAGTTAATCCAACTGTATGTTTGATAGTTACGTTTATTTTTATTAACCTTTAGCTTTGAGCGGAATTTTTAACCTTTGGTGTTGAGCATACAACTTAGGTTTTGTTAATGCACCTATTTTT
>JASANF010014107.1:0-10172 GCA_030248245.1 Trissonchulus sp. WLG1_4
TGTAACAGGAATGATTACGGTAGACAGAATGGCAAAATTGGCAAAAGAAATCTGGACCGCTAAAATGACTCAAGGCTGTAAAACTTTGGTATTCTCGGCACCTTGGATAGAGTTCAAAAAGTTTGATTTAGGAAAACAAAATGGCAAAACCAGACAGGAGTGGGAGGCTAAAAACCGGTCATAACCGAAATTTCAGACGAGGAAAGCCTCGTGATTTGACGCCCGCTTACAGGTAGGAGGAAAATATGATGAAAACAGGGGCCAAAGTCCACATACCAACGTGTTTCACCGATTACGCACCTGACCCACACACTGACTATTTAAACTCGAGCAATAGACAGGCGAGTCAGTCGGAGTTTCAGTCTGAGTTTGGGTCTGAGTGGAGTTAAGTTGGGTGAGACGAGGTCGTGTTGGTCGGTCGTGTTATTGGAGCTATATTACGCTGTTGTGCCTTATTTTGTGTGTGCTGTCCTATTCATTAAAGGCAATAGTAAGTCTGTTTTGTTCGACTTGTAGTGTAGGGTACTGAAGTCTAGAGTAGAGTGACGCGGGAGCATGTTTCAAATAAATCGACACGAGACACCCCTGTGACCGGGCGAGAAGCGCCACTAGACGACAGTGATAGCTTAGACTCGACTATTGAGACTAGGGACGTGTAGCCTAGCTTCCAGCCCGGTTACAACTGGTGCCGTGACCAGGATCATTTACGTAAGACACAACGCTAGATAAGTATGCTAGTTCTGCAGTTTAGATTTCAGTCGGAAAATACGTAGTCTTAGTTTAAAATTTTTTTTTTAATAGGAGTTGTTGAATTGAGCTAAGTCAGGTGTCAAGACGTCGACCTCAACCTCGGAAGGGTCCGTTGAGTCCCCTTATCTAGACCTAAGTAGTTCGTTCAGCGAGCCGCAACGGGAATACTATTTCAATAACACCTTTCAGTATTCTACTCCCAGCTACCTAAGGCGACCAAATTCTACTCCCAGCTACCTAAGGCGACCTAGCTGCCTAAGGCGATCAACGATGGCAAACCCAAACCCTAATGAGTCCACTTCCTCTGCTATTCCAACTCTGGAAAATCGAAAGTGGGTGATCAACCCACACCATATCCCAATTTTCAAAGGTGATCCTGCTGACGATTTTGATGAATTCCTTGGGATATTCAATCGAGTCAGCTTGGTTAATGGGTGGACGCCAGCCGAAAAAGCACACATGCTCCCGGCTTTCTTACAAGGGCATGCGGCCGAAATTTGGGAATCACTCCCAGCAGGGGTTCAGTCTAGTTGGGACCACGTTAGCCTAGCTATGAGCGAGGTCTTAGCCGAACGAACTGTTAGTCTACTTAGTTCCGAGCTACATAGACGTACACAGAGACCAGGAGAACCTGTAGAACAGTATGCGAGAGCGATCCAGAAACTAGCGAAGAAGGCCTATGGCAAGGATATCAAGGGAGAGTCAAGAGACAGGTTGATGAAGGAAATTTTTGTGAACGGTCTGAACAAAAATATTAGGCGTTTTGTGCTGTCAGCGAGACCCAGTAGTTTTGAGGAAGCAGTTGTTAGGGCTAAGGAACAAGAAGGATTTGAGGAAATGGAAAGCGAGAGTAGTCACGTAGTAAGGACAGTGCGTTTTAGTGATAAGTCCGAAGCAGATAGTGAAGGGCTGCAGGAACAGCTAAAGAATCATGAAGCAGTGCTTAGAGAAATTATGCGTAAGATAGGTATCTTAGAAAGCGATCGGTCGCGAATTGTGCAACAGAGACCACGATCGCCAGTTAGGCAAGATAACTCCCCAGTCAGGAACCGCAGGACGTTAGATGGACGACCCATCTGTAACCGGTGTGGCAAACCAGGTCATATCGCAATGAGGTGCAGAAGTGAGAGTGATGGGTCACCAAATTTCAGACCAAACCCCACCCCACAAAGGTTCCCCGTAGCGGATAGAGATAGGCGCAGTAGCGAGCTGCAACATGCTAGGGCGACAAGCATAGACTGCGGTGTCAGTGGAGAGGGATATGATGCTGACGGAGAGTCAACAAATTTAGTGACCCTAGTGGAACAAAATAGGCGCCTAATAGGGAAGTTACTTGAAGCGCAAGCGCAACCAGGCGGTACCACTGCGACTGCTAACATGGTCGGATGCCAAACAGTGCGAACGGTGAAAAACGCTGAAAACTCAAGTACCCAAGTTCGCGAGGGTATTACCCCGGTTATCTACGGGAGGATAAACCAAATTCCAGCCGAAATGTTAGTAGATACTGGAAGCACTGTCACTATTGTTAGCAGTCGCATGCTACCCGACCTTAGCGCACTCATTCAGCCAAAAGGAACGCTGGTAACGTCTCTCTCCGGTCACAAGCTGAATATCGTCGGTTCAAGTTCATTTGATATTATGGTTGGCGGGGATCAGATTAATGTGATAGCGCAAGTTATGAAGAATTGCCCGTATGATGTTATTTTAGGAACTGATGCCCTAGCCAAATTCGGTGCAAACCTGGATTTTGTTAAAGGTGCGCTGAAATTCCCGAAAGCTGAAGTTAAGCTAAGCCCCCTAAGCCCCCAGCCTTGCATGCCCGTCCCAGCTAAGCCTAGTTACTATGCGAGAGTGACCCTTTCAACAGATACTGAGATACCCCCAATGTGCCAGGCCGTGGTGCCTGCTCAACTCGAAGCGAAGCCACCTGGGGTAGGAGTAATAGAAATGCACCCCCAAGTGGTGGAGAAATATGGTCTTTTAGCCGCAAACGTTGCCGTGTCTACTACCTTGTCACCCCCCATTTTAGTCGCAAATGTGCACACCGTCCCAGTAAACCTCCCAGCTGGCCTCACCGTCGGTCTCTTCGAGACTTACGACGAGGCCGACCAGACCAGTGCAACGTTTGCCGCTATAGACCCCCCTTCGGTGCCAGTTGACCCAGATCCATCAGGTTGGCTCACCAGTCAACTAGACTTTTCTGATAGCTCCTTGACAGAGACAGAAAAAAAGAAACTCATAGAGCTACTGGTCGACTACGAGCCTATTTTTGCCAAATCAGAGATGGATCTAGGTCACTGTACTCTGGTGGAACACACCATTAATACTGGAAATAACCCCCCTATACGTCAAAAAGTGAGGCGTATCCCAGAGGCTATGAAAGCAGAAACAAAGCGTCAAATTGAGGAAATGGAAGAAAAGGGTATCATACAGCTTTCGGCTAGCCCCTACGCCTCGCCGTTAGTGCTAGTTAGAAAGAAGTGCGGAGCCTTACGTATCTGTGTAGACTACAGAAAACTAAATGAGATGACACATGGCGATTACTACCCCCTACCTAATATCACTGAGACACTAGATCAATTAGGAGGCTCGCGTTATTTCTCTACTATGGATTTAGCATCCGGGTACCACCAAATTTCTGTGGCGGAGAGCGACAGAGAGAAAACAGCTTTCTGCTCCCCCTTTGGCCTGTATGAGTACACCCGTATGCCGTTCGGGCTTAAGAATGCTCCTAGTACATTTCAGAGAACGATGGAACTGCTATTTTCGGGTCTGTTACTCGAATCTTGCTTCATTTTTATTGATGATATCTTAGTCACTAGCTCAACCTTTGAGGAACATTTAGAGAGACTACGGTCGGTATTCGACCGTCTTTATGCAGCGAATCTAAAATTGAAACTGAAAAAGTGTCGCTTCGGAAGGCCGAAAGTGGCATTTCTGGGACACACTATCTCAGCCGAAGGTATAGCACCAGACCCTGGTAAGCAGCAAGCAGTAGAAAACTTCCCGACCCCCAACCGAGCTAAGGACGTGCGTTCGTTCCTAGGCTTGGCATCTTATTATCGTCGGTTCATCCCTAACTTTGCAGCCGTAGCGCGACCGTTGCATAGGCTTACAGAAAAGGAAGGTCGTTTTGACTGGACTCCAGAGTGCGAAGACGCATTTAGAGCTCTAAAACTCAGACTAGTGACTGCCCCCATCTTAGCCTTCCCTGACTTCACCAAAACTTTCACACTTGCCACAGACGCCTCAGGACACGGAATTGGTGCTATCCTAGGGCAGACTACTGACCAAGGCGAAGTCGTGATTGCTTATGCTTCGCGGACCTTATCAAAGGCCGAAGTTAAGTACTCTACAATAGAACGCGAAGCACTAGCAATTGTTTGGTCGATTAAGTACTGGCGAGCCTATCTCTTCGGACGTACATTTACTATACTAACTGACCATGCACCATTGAAGTGGCTAATGACTATGAAGGACAGTTCTAGTAGACTCGCAAGATGGGCTCTGCAACTGATGGAATACAACTTTGAGATTCAGTACCGACCAGGTAAAGCCAACACCCACGCTGATGCGCTCAGTAGGCTACCTTCAGAAAGCCCTAAAGGGCAGTCGTGTGCTGTCATCGAGGAGAGTAAGGATAAACTGTCTGAGTCACTACTAGATCGCATCCGCGTGGAGCAGGATAAAGATGAGACCCTAGCTGACCTGATTGACTACGTCAAGGACGGAACCCCACCTGAAAATGTCAAATTGGCAGTCAAGATTTCTACTATCGCCCCCCTGTACACCCTAGAGAAAGGAGTCCTGTGTAGAATTTGGCACGATTACGAGAGCAAAAGGCGTAAACGAACATGGTTGCAAATTGTAGTCCCGAGGGCACTGCAACATGAAATTTTAGAAATGTATCACGATGACCCATTAGCTGGCCATTTGGGTATCGACAAAACCTTTGCTAAAATTCGAGCCAAATTCTACTGGGACGGAATGTACTCTGCTGTTAGGTCATGGGTGCTCAGCTGTACGACTTGTGCCAGCAAGAAAGTTGGACTAAAAGGGACTATTAAACATAGACGACGGATTTATTGAGTAGACTGGACCTTTCTGCTATCATAAATTCTCTCAAAAATATAAAATAAATTTAAGCAAAAAGTTGCTGTTCTACCCACCTTTTAAATGATACACAACATACTATATTTATCCACGCCCCACCGCTCTCCTCCCCCCCACACCCACCGGCCACAAAGAAAAACCCCCCCCGCCACCCCCCCCCCCCCACCCCCAAACAAACAAAACAGGGGCAAAAGGGAACCCCCACACCCCTCTCCCTACCCGCGAAGCAGACCAAAAAAAAACAAAAGGGAGCGCCCACGGGCCCCCCCCCCCCCCCCCCCCCCCCCCCCCCCCCCCCCCCCCCCCCGCCCCCGAACCCTGGACGTTACTGAGAAATTTTTGATGGACCTAATTCGGGCCAAAAGCCCAAAAGACCAAATGGACACGTTTAATAAGCTTTCCCCGGATTTTCAGATATTCGGACCCCAGTTCGGACTTTACCACCTTTCCTGTAGTGAGCTAGCTATGGATGTGGTCGCTCCGCATCCTTTGGCCCTGATCATGACAGTCCTGTTTTGGACTAAGTGGGTGGGATTCAAACCCGTGAAACAGATGAGCCGCTTTGCACACCTCGCCGCAGCCACGGTGGGCGTACATCCTATGCAGGAATCGGAAGAATGCTTGCCGGTCGGCGTCTTCCGACTGGATATGCTGCTCTTTCGCGATGCTGCACAGGCAAAACGGCAGCGCATATTTTCGGAGCTGAAGCGCCGAAACAGCTTTTGAACACTCAGCGCAAAGAAGTTGCAGCAAACATCCCAAGAATCTGACCAATGAATAATGTTAGGGCGCGCTTGGAGATAACCACGAGTCTCCTGATATGAAATTATACATGTAACTCTTCTCTTACAGACAGCTTATTCGTACCAAGGGCGCTCAACATAGTAATTTTGTCATTAGATGTGCATCATTCAATTCGTCATGCCTTATATTACGCCTATACCGTACATATTTTGTTCAATCACTGCTTTGTTTGCTTATTATATGCATTAACCTTATATTACTGTGTTAATATGGCCCATATTATTCTTACTGTCTGCGACTGTCACTTAAATCATGGGTTAACAAAAATCTCCAACTCGACCTTTTTTGCCTTCGTTGGCACCATTTTGCACCCCCCCCCGCAAAACGAAAGCTTTAATCCAAAAACTTTTTACAAATATATAAAAGTTCAAACTAATATAAATCTGAAAAACTTGCGGTATCAAGCCACATCTATTACACCTTTAATTTTCTTGGCGTACACTAAATCAGCTACAACAAGCAGCAATTTCATGCAAAATTTATGGAGTTCTTATCCATGACCACGACCAGCCTTGCGGTCTCCACCAGTATTAGTAATTCTGAGTGCAAATCATATTCGGTAGAAGCTAAATCACTTGGAAGAATTTGCTTCAAAGGAAGTTAAACCTGTCGCTACCCACTATATTTTTATTTTTTGGTTTTCTGGCATTAGGGCCGATTCATGCCTATAGCCGTATGTCCGTTCAGCTGACGAAATTTCGAAATAATCGACACTAAGGCCCGTATTCACATACTAAGTGTAACGCTTAAAGTTAGTGTTTACACTTAGTGTTAGCGCTTATAAGCGCTAAGTGTTATTCACATACTTAGTGTTTATTTAAGCGCTTAGCAAACACTAACGCTTAACTTAGCGGTTCAATTTTGTATTCACATACTTAAAATTTAGTGTTTGGCTTAGAATTAAGCGCTTAAGTTTAGGGACCTCGGAAGCTCCCTAAGCGCTAAGCGCTTAGTTAGTGGATGGTGTGGGGTAGGGGTAGGGAGAGTGGGGAAGGTTTTTGGCCGCCATGGGAAGGAAGGGCATGCAATTTAGGATATATTAGTAACATTTTCCGACCAATTCGATCCATTTTGCTCGTTTAATCGCCAAAAATAAAAAATGCACTTTGTTGTCCAAATTCGTTTTTTTACATTTTTGAGTAGAGCGTCTTAATCGAAGTAATTTTTCTTCAAGAACTTCTATTTGAAAATTTATATTTTTCATGATATGCCCCCTGAAACATG
This sequence comes from Trissonchulus sp. WLG1_4, assembly GCA_030248245.1. Taxonomy (NCBI): domain Eukaryota; kingdom Metazoa; phylum Nematoda; class Enoplea; order Enoplida; family Ironidae; genus Trissonchulus; species Trissonchulus sp. WLG1_4. Next base: position 6,892 of record JASANF010014107.1, read on the forward strand.
CAGAGCTGATTTTGCATTTTTCAGGAATCCACCTGCTGAAAACATTTTTCACAAATGTATAGTTCGAGAAAAATATATATTATTAATAAGAAATAGTAATTTAAATAAATCTATAATCGGATTTATAAATACCAAATGGAAATGCGGATAAATAACGAATTCCGGATCCACATCAAGCAGGGAGCGCACTTCAAGCCAAAGCCAAAACTAAGCACAAAAGTTGCTAAACGCTAAGTTTAGTATAACATTAATTTTTAAGCGTTTATTTTGTGAATAACAGTTTAGTACAAATTAAGCGCTAACACTTAGCAAACGCTTAGCGTTAGTATGTGAATAACTCTTAGTATGTGAATTCGGGCCTAATAGTGTAGAAGTTCAGATCGTGGCGTGATTATTTCGTAAGTTTGTCGGTTGAAGGGACATAGGGCTGTAAGTATGAATAGACTGTCCTGTAGGAAGATCTAGTCTTACAATTTACTTGGTCCTTTAGGACAAAGCTTCGCTATTTTGGTAACGAAGCACATATGTACCAACCAGTAACCACCAACTGTAAACTTTTTGTCATGTCATTCAATGCAAGAATAATAAAATTTTACAATTTGTAATAAGCTATAAACATGCAAAAATCGGTGAATACAGCCCCAAAACATCTTTTGGAATTTTTTTAAACTTTTTTGGGCTAGTTATTTTAATTAAAGGCATATATTGGGAATTTTTTGGCCATTCACAGCACAGAAATGTGTGGCACTTTTCTGACAGGTTTAGACCTAACGGTTATATTCTGGTAAAAACAGCCTAAATCAGGCATCATTTATTGGCTAGCCGCATGCAGAAAATAGACCTTTAACTATTTTTGCTCGTACCGCTACTTGGTGGAACTCATACGTGGGTAGCAAATTCTGAGTGTGGGGGGGGAAGTACTAGTTGTTTTTTAAAATTTATATCGTACTTATTAGTTGTGGGTGGAACTTTGCCTGTTTTATAGGCTACTTGTTTTTTACCTGTTTTATAAGCTACCTAAACAAACTTAAAATTACTTGAATCCATCCCATATTTTCTGAAACAAAAAATGTCGAGTGCTTTGAAAATAAGAAACACCAAAATTAAGTAAAAAACACTTAATTTGCCATTTCTGGGCCTACAGTAACCCACGAAACTAGCACCAATAGCAACACCAACAAAAGTTGGCTAGCTGGCCGCCTGGGCCAGCTTACACACAAAACACGATCACACATAACGGTAAGTTTACACACAAACACACACACATTTTTCTCCCAGCGATTACACGTAACACGTGCAATTCGCTAGGGCAAATCAAATGTAAGGTCCTGTCGCTACTGTGGTAGCGACAGGAAAAAAACAAACTAAAATTTGCCGACCACTTACGCATACTAGCAGTCAAAATACCCATGTACATGTTGTGCCATATTGTACCCTGTATAATATATATAATACTGCTGCTGTATTTTATACGCATATGCCTTTGGTAGCGCTGTGTAACACGGCTATATAGTTTCAATCTGAGCGGTTATACTATCAGACCTAATGCGTAAAATTTCCCGACCTCGCTTCAATTTCGGCTTCACTTAAAATACAGACAAAATTCAACACAACGGACCAAATACCCGCCTCCCTACAATACTCTAACCACAGCCTACAAGAAACAAAAGCCAGGCTAGCCAGCGCCTCGTATACGTATGTACAGACCCAACAAATGGTTAGAAACATTTTTTCGAATGGGGACATTCGCTTTCCCGTGGGGGGACGAATGTAACAGGAATGATTACGGTAGACGGAATTACAAATTTAGCAAATTAAATCTGGACCGCGGAAAATGACTCAAACAATTATTAAGCTCGAAAACTTTGGTATTCTCGGAACCTTGGATAGAGTTCAAAAAGTTCGATTTAGGAAAACAAAAAGGCAAAACCAGACAGGAATGGGAGGCTAAAGACCGGTCATAACCGAAATTTCAGACGAGAAAAGCCTCGTGATTTGACGCCCGCTTACAGTTAGGAGGAAAATATGATAAAAACAGGGGCCAAAGTCCACATACCAACGTGTTTCACCGATTACGCACCTGACCCACAGACTGACTATTTAAACTCGAGCAATAGACAGGCGAGTTAGTCGGAGTTTCAGTCTGAGTTTGAGTCTGAGTAGAGTTAAGTTGGGTGAGACGAGGTCGCGTTGGTCGGTCGTGTTATTGGAGCTATATTACGCTGTTGTGCCTTATTTTGTGTGTGCTGTCCTATTCATTAAAGGCAATAGTAAGTCTGTTTTGTTCGACTTGTAGTGTAGGGTATTGAAGTCTAGAGTAGAGTGACGCGGGAGCATGTTTCAAATAAATCGACACGAGACACCCCTGTGACCGGGCGAGAAGCGCCACTAGACGACAGTGATAGCTTAGACTCGACTATTGAGACTAGAGACGTGTAGCCTAGCTTCCAGCCCGGTTACATAATGCTTATGGAGTGACCAGTACTATTGTAAGTGTTTGGAAAACTTTTAGGGTAGATTTCACCACGGTGGTTTTTAAAAACCATGGTTTTACGTACGTGTGCATATGAGTTGCACATAATTTCATTACGAAATATCGCATGATTCGTTACGAATTTAGAAAATTTTCTAAAACCATGGTTTTTGCTCAGTTGAAACTTCAGCAGAATAAAAACCTGCTGCGCTGCAGGGTTTGAAATTTCAACTGAGCAAAAACCATGGTTTTTGAAACTTTTCGAAATTCGTAACGAATCAGGCGATAATTCGTAATGAAATTAACGTACAAATCATATTATGAAAACGTACGTAAAACCATGGTTTTTAAAAACCACCGTGGTGAAATCCACCCTTAATTTCGTAGAAAATTAATTAATCATATGATAAATAGTATTATAAGAACAAATTAGTCCAATTTATACGGAATTTTTCAAAATTTGATCTTTTTCAAAATTTTCTTTATTTGGCAATGAGTTAAAGTTGAGGTAGTTACGGTGGTAGTTACGTTTTCGAAGTTTTTGCAATAATTCAAAAGTTACTTGACCGAACATAATCAAATTTGGCACAGACATTGAAAATGTAAACAACAATACTTCAGCTAATTTTAACATTAATTCGAACTTTCACGGCTAATTTATGGCTCAAAAACTGGATTTTTTGTGTATTTTTCGAGGGCTTGCAATATTGTATTTAAATTTTTGTGGCTCTTACACTACTCAGAAAAACCATTCAAAAAAGGTCTAACCGTTTTATTTTAAGAATATTTTCAGCTAAAATAGGACATA
>JASANF010014108.1:0-48896 GCA_030248245.1 Trissonchulus sp. WLG1_4
CAGGAATGATTGATTGGAATTTTGTATCGTTATGTGTTGTTAGGTTGTTCGCAGTTTCTGGTTGGTCAGTGATACTGAATATGTCATTGGTTATTTTACTGCAAGTGTAAGGGTTGATTTTCTTTAAATAGTTTGTAGTATATTCTGATAACGGGTCTGGTTCGAAAGGAAGGTTTGCGTATCGTACGTATTTATCCGTAATAAAGGAAACACTTTCAACAGCTTGTTCGGATTCTTGGTTTCGGCGGGTATAACGCCGAGGTTGAAGGTAGCGTAGGTTAAATTCATTACGAGGAGTTTGGTTTTCAGTCCGTGAGCTTTCAATGCAATATCTAATAGTTTTGATTAAATGATAGAAAACGACCAATAGTATTAGCAATGAAAACAATAATACTGTAGTATTGACGTAGAGTTGTAGTGAACCGTTCAGTAGAAGATCAAAAAGTGGTAGTCTGTGTAAGGTTCTACGAAAACCTAAAGTTTCAGCAAGCTGTGTAGTTGTTCCTTGTAAGACTTTGGATAGTCCGCTTGCTGCACCAACAATCATATGTTCTATGACTGCAGGCTCAGTTGAAAATGTTGATGCATAGGATGCTAGTCTTTTCAACTGATGCTCTGTTTTTCGTGTTTTGGTTAAATACTCTTGAAGCATACCGATTTGTAGGTTGATTTTAGAAGTTGTAGAATAGATTGGTTTGGTTGAAAAAGTAAAAGCTGACCATCTACCCTGCCACGCTAACTCGGTTGGCAGGGTTGTAACATGAACTGTGCCTTCTTGAGACTTCCATGTGTCGTTGAAATATATGCCTGGTTGTATATCTGAGCATGATATGGTAGCTGATGTTTTCACTAAATCTCTACTTCCAGGAGCTATGAACCACAGATCATTTCCATACAGTACTGGTGTTAGTTCGTAGCAGGTATTTCTGTACGTATGGTTCCAAAAAATTTCATTTGGTTGAATGGGAGTACAAGGCCAAATTGATAGAACTTGACCTGTAAACTTGGCGCTTATGTCTGTTCGATTCAACAAAACCCGGGCACCAAGTGAAGTATCAAGTTGTAGTAACTGTTGAATGAGTAACAATTGTCGGTATGCAATGTGACATATCGCTAGCCATATTTGTCGAAAGTTATATATGTCATTTTGTTCTAGTTTGATTAATAGATAGTTAAGTTTGGCATTTACTGGATCGTTTGTGCCATTAAGATAGTTAACTACATTTTTAAATTGGCTTGCATCGACTTTTGAACTAGCTTTGATTTCTTCAAAATTAGTGCCTGGTATCCGAATGGCAATACCCTGTTCGGTACCGTAAGTACCAGGAGGTAAGCATGTGTGAACATGTTTTCGAGTAAGACTGAATGCGCCTTGGATGGTATCTATGACAATATTACCATTACTCAGTTGTGCGTCATAAAAATGGTCTGGCTCAAATGGGCAAATTTCATACAGATTTGTATTATTCCACACAATTGTTGAGTGTTTGTTAACACTATAGTTCAAGGTTGGCTCATATTCGGTAAGCAGGCCGAGGTTAGTAACAGCACTTTTGCCATCAAGGGTTGCTATTTCTCCAATGTTGAGAATGATGTTTTCAATAATAGAGCACTTGTCGTGGCAACACCAAGTATAGGTCGGTGTTTTAGTGACATTCGTTGACCAAATATGGTTAGAAACCTGGTTTAGAGGTTTTGCATTCCACATTTTTGATGCAAAAATTTGTCTACACAGTTCAGGTTGTATGCTTTCACGTTTCTCTGATGTTGCCACGATTCCCCTAGATCCAAAGAAGCCGACATGTGTGCACAAAGTGGTTGTGATCAGTTGGCATGAAACCGCTTGAGTTTTTAGAGGCTTGCTTCTTGGCAGCCATAGTTGAATCCTTTTATGGGTAACTAATGCTGGTTGTGGAGTTTTGCAAGTCAAAAGGTCTGGAACTGCTACAGGGTGACCGTGGCCACTTTGAGTGCAAATGTTATACTCATCGGTGGTTCCCTGTACTCCAGGCAAGAAGTAGAGTATACTAAGTAGTAGTGTAAACAGTAATATTGTCAGAGAATTTGCGAAAATTGCCCATTTTCTTTGAACTGGATATGTCACTTGCGTAAATTTAGTTGGTAAGCAGTGTGATTGGCTGTTAAAATTATCGAGGTTTGGTTGAGATTGTGTGTAAGTGCTGTTTTCGGGTGGATATTCATATGTGTCTAAGAATTCTATGGGGTTGGATACATCACTTTCGTCACTACAATGAACAACTACACTGCCATTTGAACTATGTGACGACATAGATGTTGTTTTTGTCAAAACGGAGTCTTCAAAAATTTCATTTACTGACATTATTTCCATATCAGTATTAAAAAATGGTAGTTCGGCTAGTGCCGTTTTATCTGTTTCAATGTCCGTCGGTTGACTTTCTTGTGTACAAATCATATTGTTAAATAGATCCGTAATGACAGGAAACTGATTTAGAGTTTCCTGCAAATCGTTTTCAATTTGTGCTAGTTGTTCATTGGTCGGTTGTAACGGTGAAGCTTCTTGTGTATTGGTATCTAGTTTCACTGAGTTTACAGCGTACTTTCGCTCACTGGACAGTGTGCGGGGATGTGGGTTACTGTAGGTCTTGTTTTCTCTACTCTGCGAGCGTGATTGTGGTTGTCTGCGATGGTAAGTGTCATAATTATGACGGTTGCCCGTGGCATAGTTACGACCACTGTATCTTCGTGGGGGGGATGGCGACTGTTGACGCCATGCGTATTCGTGTGGGGAGTGGCCGCGGTACACTGTAAATTCACTATAGTTGGCTTGTGGGTTGATTGACTCCCTAGAAAGAGAACGTCTTCGTTGTTTGTATCGCTTGTAGTCCGCACAGTTTATGCGTATATGACCTTTTCTTTCACAAAAAGCACAAATAGGTTCACCATTATCGGTCCATTCGAAACGTACGTATTTGTCTTTTTGACGATAGGTTGAATTATGGTCATCTTTGTCATATCGCATTGGAGATTGATAATAGTGCGACTTTGGCGTACGTTCTTTTTCTCGAGAGCGAAACCGATGCTCTTCTGTGTATTGTTGGCGTCTTGGGGTTGTATTTATAGCAGCTTGAAAAACTTTTGTTAGTTGTTCCATTGTATCGTTATTTGGAGGGTTTGATTGCTTAGTTAAATTTAAGGCTGCAAGAGTTCGTTCAATGTTCGATAATTTGGTTGAAATTAGGTCCGTAGAAGCAGTCAGTTCTGGTTCAATTTTGCCACGAAGTAGGCTACTTTGAGCTTCTTTCTTTTGAGCTAGATGAAAAGCGTTTTGTAGAGTTTGCGGGTCTTTGTCCAGTACGTATTCTTTTAAAGCTGATGGTAAACCAGTAATAAAAGCCTCTTTTGCAAAATGATCTTGAAGGTCTTGTCCGAGGTGACTAAAAGCGGCTCGAGCAAGTTTCTTTATGTCTTGTTCATATTCAGACAAAGATTCTTTGTTGGTTTTAGTTCTGGCTCGCAAAATTAAACTAGCTATTCGTTGATTTTCTGCTGGAAGTAATGAGTTTGATAGAGCCGTTTTTAGTAGCTTGTAGTTAGATTTAGTTTCGGTTGGTAGTTCTAGGTACTGTTCTAAGGCAAAATTTCGCAAATAGGTAGGTAAAATTTTGCATTTTTGTGCATCAGTGAAACTTTGGCTGTCAGTGTAAATTTCAAAAATTTTTAGCCATTGAGGAAAATCTTCTGTCACGTGACCAGAAAAAATTTCTATTGGTTTTGGTAAAAATTTACTAGCTGCGTTGTTGTCTAACGTGGTATGCTGTGTAAGTTCTGAAATACGACGTTCTTGCTCTCTTATAAGAGCTTCTTGCTTTTGTAGTTGTATGTGCAAATGTCTTATGTCTCTAGGGGTATCGTTGTCATTTGTTGGTTCTGCCATAATAACAGTTTACAATTCAGGCTCACAGAAATTGAAAAGTTGAGAAATTTTAAATACTGCTTATAAACTACAAATAAAATTAGCTATCGTAGGATTATGACGTACGTATGCTACATGGAATATTGTAAATTGTTCACAAAGGGTTGGAAATAATGTATATAATATAAGTAGGTTGGAAGTTTAAACTATAATTAGTTGTCAAAAAAAATGCACAATTATTGATTAAAACGTTTTTTTTTTTTTTTTAAAATTGAAATCCAAAGTCAGAATTTAAGGGCTCAACAGCCAGGGATGCCATGTAAACTAAGGTCTTTTAAAGTGTTGTTTATTTTGTTACACTCACTTCGAATGGGTTGACCAGACTGAGATATGATCCCACACTTATGTTCACCACTCGCCTATCCCTTCGTTCCGCTCACTCTATATCGATCACACTACAATTCAGCAGTTGTCAAACAAAGACCAAAACACAAGACTTTACAGCTTTATTCAGCCAAACCTTTCAGCAACCACACTCGAACCAAAAGTGATTCACCACAACTCTGCTTGCCCAGTTTTACCCCCCTTTTTTTGGGATTGGCTTCTCCAAGCATTATCCGGTCACCTTGTTATTTAAATTTACAGTGAATATTTCTTTTTGTGCTGAGGCGTCAAACAGACGCGTTTTATAAAAATGTGTATAAAAAGAATAAAAACAAATTATGAAAGAAATAACCGACGGACACGATTACGGTAGTTTTACCGTAATTGCAATTGGCCAGTGGCTCCGCCTTTACTATTAGTAAATGGCCAATCGCAATTAGGTTACACTACTTACGGAATATAGTTCAGTGTAATAAAAGTTTATCAATACTCTAGGTTTAGGAACCACGTGGTGAAATATGAAGATGATTTATTTTCCGCCTGCTATGAATGCATTACATAATATACTACACAATGTGATAATAGTATATATAACCGTTATTAGGTATATATATATATATATATATATATATATATATATATATATATATATATATATATATATATTATATACCTGCTGTGAGTGCTGATGATATATAATTGCCTTTCAGCTTGTTCAAGTTTAATGTTTCTGTCTGGTCTGGTTACTTCTCCTGTGAAAACTGACACCTGAAAGATCAGGATAACATTTTAACAGCTATGTATTTGCGTAGGTTCCGGCTGGAGAAAGCACTGGCTTTAGTTTTAGGCTCTGCTCCCCCAGCTCCTTGCTTCTATGTAAATACCTATGTGCTGGTTATAGCATTTACATTTAATACGTACGTATATGTACGTAGCTTTGGTTAGCGTGGCCTTGTCGGACTGACTAGGATGGCAGGTTTAATTTTTGCTACTTGGAAAACAAAATTAATGCCCGGAGAATTAGGTTTCAATTTGTGTGGCTGGCCTGGTCACGCCTAGATGGGGCTGTTGTTTGCGACCGATGTTCTTATTCTTTTTCTTTAATGTTTATAAGATTTTCAGGTTGTTCAGTGCCATCATGGATGTATACATATTAAATATGTAACTGAGTTTTCGATAGCTTTGATCTGGACTCTGCAGCTTGCAAAAAGTGTAAAAAGGTAAAAAAAGTAGCTGTGAAGTGTGAACTATCATTAAAGCAAAATAGAATTGTAGTCTGAATACTTCAGGTTCAGAAGACATGGATCACGCTCACGTACATGAAAGAAAATTCACACTACACACCCTTAATTTAAACACCCTTTGCACAGCAAATTTTCTAATTTTCACGACTTATATACAAGCCCGATTTTTAGTTGGCCGAAAAAGCATTGCCGAGACTTCCTAATTCGGGAATTCCTATTTGGTATCACATCAAAATTTTCCCGTTCTCAAGAGCAATTTCTATATTTATTTTAGGAGTGCGTAAGAAAAGATATATACATTAGGGGCCACTTTGTTTTCGATGTGAGTTGCGGGTTGATCAAGTAGTTTGGTTATCGGTAGCTTCAAATTACTGCCAATCTGCCATTCAATGAACGAAAATGGTGGAGGGAGATGGTTGGTGGCCATTGTCAGTCCGGCTTGTTGTGCTGCTGCGCCGTCGGTCGTTTACTTTTGGCTTTTAACTGTTGGCTCTTTGGTCGGCCTTTTCATTTCCTGCGACTTGTGAGCGCCCGGGCAGCAGGCAACCATTGGAATTGCACAGGTGTTGGGCCTAGTGTCGAGCATGGTTTTTAGCAGGCTCCATATTCTGGCTTCAAATGCTCACGTCGCATTTCCTGGACCTCGTTTCAGCGTTCCGCGGTATGCAGCCCGAGTATCCGTCATAGTTTTACCATGTGGCGCTTGAGTGCAGTTTCAATCATATTTAGTTTGGCTCCATAGCTAGATCAGAAATTTCCGACCGGCTGTATAGTGTATTACATAGATTGTTGTGGGGGCGCATATATCGGTTTTTACGGCCTAGGTAGGCTCCCTCGTTATCAGTGTGGCCATGTCGGAGCCGCCTGTGAACGCGTTGGGTGGGTCTGTCTGTGGTGGTCAAGGTTAAAGGACGATCTGATTTCTAGGTCTGGCGGTCTTGTCTTTTGTGGCTTTGGAGGTCACTTTGGAGTTTGTGTTTGGATGATGATAAATAAGTACATACATTATACTTTATTTATACGTGTAGCGAGCTAATGTTGTGATTTCTTCGAGAAACATGATGTTGCTTTTCCTGCAAGATGCTACGCATTATTGGTTTATATACGTATGTATTTGTAATTTAATCTTGTGCATAAATCGGCTGCATGTATACACATAGCTGTGTATACATATATACATATCCCATATCCATCATAGTCAATATAATTTTGTGTCTCAGTGTCTATATATAAGTTTTTTATTCAGTCTATAATTTTTTTGAATCGCCATGTGGCTGCTTAGAATTTTTCGCATTTTTCTTTGGTAAAGAATGATAATTTTTATCCGAAATAATAGGCTACACATCCATATATACTAACAGTATTTATTTTTGACAACCATTTCATTGTAATATATTCTGCATCGGTTGACTGAATCTCTACTGCTACGATCAAAAATGGCTTTTTCGGCACTAATACACAAAGTTGTTCCGAAGTAAGCTTTTTAGTTGTTTTTACATGTATATATAGATGTTTTTCACAATGATAAAAATTTAATTGCTGTTCGAGTCATATAGTTTCAATTCTCAGTTGGCTTGTTTTGCCGCGTAGTGTGGACCAACTAGTTATTTGACCAGTTTGTCACAAAAGAGATGCACGTCCGTTCAAGGTATGAGATTTTGAAACTTTGGATGAAGTGTAGTTGGAGTGTTGTGTTGGACTGGTAGATGACAGATGTACGCTTGTATAGACGTTTACCCCGTCGACACTGGTCGTAGCCATACGTGGATAGGTAGCATATTTCTTGGGGGGGGGGGGGTTGAAGACCCCCCCTGCCCAGCTATAGCAACCACGTCACAGGCTTAACATTTGACGCTTCTGTTCCTTGGTTTTCTGGCTGCTGAGTGGGCGTGACCGGGTCAGAACTAGCCTATATGGGTGGATTTCAAAAAGTTGGTTTTACTAAACCATGGTTTTACGTACGTTTTCATATGATTTGCACATGATTTGATTACGAAATATAGCCTGATTCGTTACGAATTTAGTAGATTTTTTAAACCATGGTTTTTAGCTCAGCTGAATTTCAGCAAAACACTAACAGACCTAACACTAATTTCAGCAAAACAGAGACCTGCTGTGCTGCAGGTTTCAAATTTCAACAGCGCTAGAACCATGGTTTTAAAAAGTCTACGAAATTCGTAACGAATCAGGCTATATTTCGTAATGCAATTATGTGCAAATCATATAAAAACCTTCGTAAAACCATGGTTTAGTATAACCACCTTTGTGAAATCCACATTTTGGAGTAATGTTAGAATGGCGAAGTATTAGAACTGAACAGAATGTGCGTAATATTACAGTACGTACTGGGACTGGGACTGCTCTCAGCGAGTCTCTAGCAGTGGTTTTTGTAACAAAACGGTTGTTTGAAATTGAATAGAAGCCAGAAATATGTTTGACACTTGACCATATTATAAAGTATAATAACGACAAAAACTTAATTTCTGTAACAAAAATGATTGCTTATCAATTCTTAATGGAGATTTTTAGTATATTTGGGGGCTGATATAATTATTGCTGGGGAGTCACACGCAAAGCTGTTTTGGTTCATTTTCAGGTCACTTTGGCTAAACTGCGTGAGTGGGGTGGGGCGCCAAAAGTTAATACAAGCTTAACAAACACGGTTCTGGTAAAAGTTACTACAGACTATCAACGAATTTAGCATAGCTTATCGTTGTCAGGGGAGAGTGTCAACCTAATTTATACACCGGTTCTAAAAACTAAAGTCTGACACAAAAAGCTGCGTCATTTACTTATTTTAGCGGCATGACTTCTGCGAGTATATAGTTGCTGTACTCTTAATAGTCAAAATCTATTCTTTTCGTAACGAAATCACATGTTTCGTTTTCTCAAGTGGTGCAACTATTTTTTGTCAGACTTCAGATTTTTTTGTTTCATTTTTTTATTGCAGAGGCGAGCGAATGCCCATTTCGCCGGGCAAGGGGGCAGCAGACGGGCGTAAGGTTGTGGAGAAAGTGAGCACGGTGAAGCAGCAGGAGGAGATGATGTGCATTCCAGCCGCCAGGGCCTGTCACATGAGCGTGGACGAGGTCCGCCAGAAACTAAACACAGACCTGAGGAGGGGCCTGACGCCAGGCGAAGCCATGAACAGGCAAAAGTTAGTCCGCTTATAGGATTGCGTGTATCACTGAAGCCCACCCTGTTCATATATATAATACTTGGTCTTTTTGGACAAAACTAATTATTTTTTGTCATCTAGTGTGAAGTATTGAAATTATTGTGCCGTCCAATTCGCGGCATAAGAGTTTGGCCCCAACTTTGTGCAAAAAATTGGCTCATTTGACCATGCGTTGTTCCTAGAACAGCTTAGGGGCAAAAACAAGGACGAGTATATATGAGCCGGGCGTAAGAAAGAATGAGCAGCTTGCGGTACTAGCCCCCGTTATTGGAGCTGTGGAGTAAACCCTATCTGTGCTGTTGAGAAATTCCTTTGTATCCGGTAGTGTGTCTATTATGTACTCCAATAAGACGCTATATACAGGATTGCCCTAGCACTTAGTTGAGTTCTCTCGAACCGTTAGCGTGAACACTTGAGGTTGAGAGTCAGAAGATGGGCAGAAATCAAGACAAGTGATGTTGTCTTCAGACTCTATCCCAGTATTCTGCAGTGTGTATGTAGAATATGGCAGAAATAGGCAGATATTTTTTACTTCACTAGGCCAGCAGATAGCCCTTCTTTTTTTGGTGTATTCTGCAGATTTGAATGATTCACTATTTCAGGTACCATGGTTTTAACGAATTCGAAGTTGGAGAAAAAGAAACATTATTGAAAAAATACTTAGAACAGGTGGGTACATTTAGGGTACATTTAGGATCAAACTAATCTTGCGCATGGCTGTAATTTGTAAGCCTTTGGCCTTTATTAGAAGATTGTTTAAAAACCCTGGAGCAAAGCAATGTGTCACTAGCGCTATTTCCGGCCCATTTATGTCGAAAATGTAAGCGACGAATGTGGCTGAAGGAATTTTTTTAGAACTATAACTATCAGTCTGTCGTTGTGAATCATTTTATCATAATTGCTTGTTTAAATAAATTACTGGTAATTCATGTTTCAGTTTCGTAATCCTCTAATTCTGCTGCTACTTGGCTCAGCAGTGGTTAGCATCGTTATGCGACAATTCGACGATGCGTTTAGTATCACCATTGCTATTGTCATTGTAGTCACTGTTGCTTTCGTTCAGGTATATATAGATATTCTTGCAAAAGTAACACTTCTTTAAAGATTGTGATATGACGGATTTAGTTTGTCGAACATAACGAGAGGATTTAAAATCCAATTCTCAAATGACCAAACCTTTCCCGGAATTACTGGACTAATTTATATTTTCAGATTGTTTGTCAATCACAGATTTAATTTAAAAAGTTAAATCCATTTTATGAATAATTAACCACAAGCCAAGTGTATAAACGTAACATTTTGATTACATGCAGAACTGTGTACGCGACGCTTCAGTTTTTGACTTTTCTGCATAACTGAAGTCACAGGAAGAAACTTGCAATTTAAATAGCAGTATTACTAGCATTGTGCATTCTAACGGCAATTTGCATTAGAGTAATTAATGGCTTTTTATGTTTTAGGAATACAGATCAGAAAAATCTCTCGAAGAATTATCAAAACTGGTTCCTCCTACTTGCTCATGGTAACGAACAATGTTCTTGCAATAAGCTTATACCACTCCCAGTTGCTAAAAATTTTAGCACAAGTTTGGGGTGAGAATTAAAAGGCGTTCTTATATATTTAATAAATAAAAAAATACACACGGAATTTGTCCGCTTTTGGTTTTCCTCAGAAGAAGTAAAATTCTTTATCTGCCTATATTAGTCTATGTATATTATAATCATACATGTAGTTGGGAAGGGATGGGGGGGGGAAGACGCCCCCCCTCCCAAAATTCGGTCCCGCGGAGGGAGGGGGGGTCCCGCCAAGGGGAAAAGAGGGGGAATGGTCTCGACGGGAGTAAAATTTTGGTCAAAATTGGAAAAAATGTGTATTTTTTGTGAAATTTAAGCTATTTTTACCTAAATTTTCGCCAAAAATTGTCAAAATCGGTGTTTTTTGGTCAAGAAATGTAAAAATTGCGTCATTTTTTTGGGGGGGGGGGGTCAAAATTAGTTGACGCAGGGGAGGGGCCGAGGGGTACCCAAAATTTTGGTGCTGTTACATGTATGATTATAATATCATTATTTTCTATGGCATGTCAATCAGAATATAGGTCTATCCAACACAGCTCTAAACTCCTTATCGATTTTCCCTTTTTGTCACGGCTAATCTCATGAAATGGTCTCTGTTTTGTGCTTTAGCATTCGCGATGGTATAGATATGAATTTTTTGGCTCGTGAGCTTGTGCCCGGGGATCTTGTCAAACTAACCGTGGGAGATAGAGTGCCTGCTGATCTCAGACTTTTCGAGGTATGACAGAGATAACAGGGGCGTAGTAAGGATAAGGTGTTTTTTGCACGTCCTGTTTTTTGGTCATTGGATTTGGTAGATGTAAAGTTTCAGGCAAACGGTTATATTTGATAATTGTCAAATTGAGCTTGATTCTGTTATTGACCACATTTTTATGCAAATGTGTTTTTGTGTAAAAACTTTGCTGTGCAAAATTACATACTAATTGGATAATACTAATTGGATAATATTTTAGTACGTATGCTTATTTCATAATACTAGTTTCATATTTCGTATTATATACTAATTACATATTACTTTTATAAGAATAATTGAAACATTTTCAATGGAATCACCTCAGTTTATGCTTGGTTATTTTCTGCTTTGTTTGCAGGTTGTAGATATGCAAATAGATGAGTCCAGTTTTACAGGGGAAACTGAGCCGGCGAAGAAACAGCGCCAGGAGCTGCCCAGCTTGGAGTCGGGCCGAAGTCGCAATGTTAATGAAATCAGCAATGTGGCGTTTATGGGCACGCTGGTGCGATGCGGAAATGCCAGGGTGAGATACAGGATTTTTGTCGCGTTTCTGAAGTTAAATACTAATATCATATAGTAAAAAATAAATTGCAAGTTTTTGTTTACTTGGTAGCGTCTCAGTAAGATGAGTGGTTCTTAACGTGCGTCTAGCTCTTGTGAACGAGCGAATGTGATCTTAGAGGAAGGAACCCAACTGTTTCTTACTTATTTAGTACGATCGGTTGCGATCACAGTGTGTTTAACATTAATTTTTGTTTTGTAGCCATTTTTTTATTTGTCCGTTTAGCACGATATTTATATTTTTGTTTTTTACATAATATGCATGAACTTTAGTAATTCAGATGTTTTTTTAAGGGTGTTGTCATTGGCACCGGTGAAAACTCTGAGTTCGGTGATGTTTTTAAAATGATGCAAGCAGAAGAGGTAATACATCGTGTTTTTTTTAAATCTTGTAGTACCGATCAGGCCAAATCGCAAGTATACTCGTGTTAATATTTTTTATTCGTTGCTGAAAGAAGCAGTCTTGTGTATTTATTGCTAAAAGAATTGACAGGGTAGTCAGAAAACATTCCAGAGTTTTTATGCTTTGAACCTTTTTAGATTTCCAAAAAAACTGCTAGCCACATTTTGTGGCATTTTCAAGTAAATTAAGGCATGGAACGGCGATTAATATTAATATTCTCTATTTCTATTTAGCCCATTTGTTTGATTCTAATAAGCAATTTCCAGATTATTAAACATAGTTCGTTTTTTTTAATTTTAGCAGTCTTTTTGTTACATTTCAGTCGCCCAAAACCCCATTGCAAAAAAGTATGGATCATTTGGGCAAACAGCTTTCATTTTATTCCTTCGGCGTGATTGGCCTAATTCTTCTGATCGGGTACATTCAGGGGAAGCCTGCGCTAGACATGTTCACTATTGGTGTTAGGTGAGACTTTCAATCTGCCCTTTGTGTAGCCAATAGAATGGGGGTTTGTAACTGAACATGGGTTGGACGAATTAACGAATCTCGTAATCGAGATGACTGAAAAACCTCGTTAATATGAGTATTAAACTAGTACGATAATACTATGTCAAAGTATTAACATTAGGGCATAACGTATTCATTTAGCGTTTGTATTTTGACTAGACTAAAGTCTGACCAAAAAGTGGACTTTGAGACAAGAAGAAACGCGATTTTATTACTAAAAGAACTAGTCAGGTGGCTACAACGGGTTGCCGACAGTGGGTAGAGGACCCTCTATTCTAAGCAAAGGACCCTCTATTCTAGGTAGATGACCCTCTGTTCGTGCTCAGGAGCTCAAATTAACCCTAGAAACATCAAAATCTCAATTTCGAAAATTTGACCCCTTTGGTCCCCTGGGGCATGGTACCCTAGGGGGGGGGCATGAAAGGGTCCCGAGGGGTCCTAGACGAAAATGGACCTCGGATTCGTGTTCCGGGGCCCAAATTACCCCTAGGGACGTCAAAATCCCAATTTCGAAAATTTGACCCCTGGGGACCCCCTGGGCAGGGTGCCCTAGGGGGCACGGAGGTTCCAGAGGGGTCCTAGACAAAAATGACCTCGATTCGTGTTCCGGGGCCAAAATTACCCCTAGGGACGTCAAAATCCCAATTGCGAAAATTTGACCCCTGGGGACCCCTGGGCAGGGTGCCCTACGGGGGTCATGGAGGGCCAGAGGGGTCCTAGGCGAAAATGGACCTCGATTCGTGTTCCGGGGCCCAAATTACCCCTAGGGACGTCAAAATCCCAATTTCGAAAATTAGACCCCTGGGGACCCCCTGGGCAGGGGCCCAGGGGGGTCATGGAAGAGTCCAGAGGGGTCCTAGACGAAAATGGACCTCGGATTCGTGTTCCGGGGCCCAATTACCCCTGGGGACGTCAAAATCCCAATTTCGAAAATTTGACCCCTGGGGACCCCCTGGGCAGGGTGCCCTAGGGGGGGTCATGGAAGGGTCCAGAGGGGTCCTAGACGAAAATGGACCTCGGATTCGTATTCCGGGGTCCAAATTACCCCTGGAGACGTCAAAATCCAAATTTCGAAAATTCGACCCCTAAAACCCACTTTTTACACCCCCTAATGGCTGAAACATAACCCCAACAGGTTTCGTCCATACACACTAGATCCAGTTTTCAAGGTCACGTGACCCGGGCCCCCGAGAGGCCACGAGTCCATCAAGTTGGGGGGTGCAAGTACTCAAGGGGGGGACCCTTCCAGCAAAGTTTGGTTCATATCCATAAAGGATTTCACACGAAAAAAGTGGCAACATAAGAAGCCAAAGGATTAATAATAATAATATTAACAAGTCGGGTGACATCAACGGGTTGCCGACAGTGGGTAGAGGACCCTCTATTCTAAGCAAAGGACCCTCTATTCTAGGTAGAGGTCCCTCTGTTTGTGTTCCGCGGCCCAAATTACCCCTAGGGACGTCAAAATCCCAATTTCGAAAATTTGACCCCTGGGGACCCCCTGGGCAGGGTGCCCTAGGGGGGTCATGGAAGGGTCCAGAGGGGTCCTAGACGAAAATGGACCTCGGATTCGTGTTCCGGGGCCCAAATTACCCCTAGGGACGCAAAATCCCAATTTCGAAAATTTACCCCTGGGGACCCCCTGGCAGGGTGCCCTAGGGGGTCATGAAGGGTCCCGAGGGGTCGTAGACGAAATGGACCTCGATTCGTGTTCCGGGGTCCAAATTACCCCTAGGGACGTCAAAATCCCAATTTCGAAAATTTACCCCTGGGGACCCCCTGGGCAAGGTGCCTTAGGGGGGTCATGGAAGGGTCCAGAGGGGTCCTAGACGAAAATGGACCTCGGATTCGTGTTCCGGGGCCCAAATTACCCCTAGGGACGTCAAATCCCAATTTCGAAATTTACCCCGGGGACCCCGGCAGGGTGCCCTAGGGGGTCATGGAAGGGTCCCGAGGGGTCGAGACGAAAATGGACCTCGATTCGTGTTCCGGGGTCCAATTACCCCTAGGGACGTCAAAATCCAAATTTCGAAAATTCGACCCCAAAACCCACTTTTTACACCCCCTAATGGCTAAACAAAACCCAACAGGTTTCGTCCATACACACCAGATCCAGTTTTCAAGGTCACGTGACCCGGCCCCCGAGGGGCGAGTCCATCAGTTGGGGGGGCAAGACTCAGGGGGGACCCTTCCACCAAAGTTTGGTTCATATCCATAAAGCATTTCACACAAAAAAGTGGCAACATAAGAAGCCAAAGGATTAATTAATATATATACACTATCCTATTAAGAATGATAATGGAAGTGTCGACTAAGTGTACCTAGATTCCGAAAGTACTATACGTGTTATCTAGACGTTTACCTTTCAATTCGCCTCTAGTCGCCTGGTTCCTAAGTTATGCGCCACGTAAAGCAGAGTTATTTTTTGTTGCATCCAGCAACGTCTAATACGATGCTACATACTGAAAACACAGTGCTTAGTATCGGCTCCATCCAAAGGTCTAAAAGAAACACCAATGCTTTGTATTACTCTACTATGCAGTAATTTTTACTTAAGCAGGGCGTAAAATGGAGTTATTTTTACTCCGCGAATCCTCCGCGACAGACCACTGTCCTAGTTGTTCTTTTGAGGTTATCGAAAAGGCCGTACTTTCGCTATGAGTGTCGTAGGACCATAACTAGTGTCCGGAGATTTTGCCTTTCTTATGTTACTGTGCGTAATACTATAGGTCAAATTTCATTATATTTTTCGCCGTTCACGTTACGTCACGGTCTGTCCCCTCTTTTAGCTCTCTTTGCTACTTGCTATTGTCGCTTACCTTAGTATCATTATCCCCCCTACGTTTGCTAAGGGATAACTACTTTGATCACACGTGTGATCCTCCTGTGGGTACCTATGCTAATTTGAAATTGATTTCTTTTTGTTTTCTTTGTCTTCGATTTGTCTACTCTAACTAGACCCCACTTGTAATATTATTATATCACTTTCCGGGTTCTTTCTTCCTGTCGGCACCCAAATACACATTCAAACAAGGGTGCCTTTGCTCCACCGCAAAATGAATTGCAAACATAGCGAGTAGTCACGAAAATCACGCAACCTGTTTTGTCTCAGGGTTGCAGCAATTGCAGGTCATACTTTTTAAATTTTGTTTTATTTTCTAAAATTTGGTTTGCAGTTTGGCAGTGGCCGCCATCCCCGAGGGTCTGCCGATTGTGGTGACGGTCACACTGGCCCTGGGGGTTATTCGAATGGCCAAGTGCCGGGCCATCGTCCGCAGACTTCCCACGGTGGAGACTTTGGGTTAGTCCACTAAGGAGCTAGGGAATTTCTTAGTTTTTATTTTTCTAGAGTTTTTTTATAGAAAATAATACGAATCTACACCAAATTCTTTACTGAATTAGGAAGGAAGTAATTACTAGTAATTACTAGTACTTTACTGAAGGAAGTAATTTTAGTCCGACTAAACTAAACGGTGTAAAACTCATGCTTAAAAATGCCAATACTAAACCCCGGATTAAACGGACTTTAACTTTTAGCGCGCTGGTTTTTCAATCAGACCAACGGACTGATTAATTCATGCTAAAATTATGCAGCTGGCTTATTCTAGCTCGTTTAGTCCAAAATGTGTCAGTCCAGAACCACGTACTGAAATCAGTTCTGTCGATACGGAATGATTCTCAAGATTTATTCTGGTCAAAAGTCGGTCAACCGGATGGGTGGTTAATTAAAACATAAATAACGTGGTAAAAAGTTTTTTGAACCGGTAGAAGCTGTTTTGTTAGGATATGTGTATTCAGCCTGCGTGATTTTCGTTTGATTTTTGTAACCAGTACACTGTACGATATTTTGATTAGCTAGACCAGCAATTTTATCTAAAGCCCGGTTCATTAGGCTTGTCCTTTTTGTCCTTAAGCAGTTCCAAGAAAACTACACATCCAAATGAGCCAATTTTTAGCAAGAAAATAGTTGGGCTAAACTCCAGATCGAATGCAAAAAGTTAGACGAAACTGTTTTGTTAGTGCTTCACAGTGGCTGACAGAAAGTTGTCCTTGTCCCTGTCCCTATGTTCTTAAGGACAAGTATGAACCGGGCTTTAGGCAATCGGACATAATTGAGCTTCAACAAGGGCCTTAATGGCTAAACTTTTTCAAAGACTATGCATACATCATGATCTTGTTGCAGGCTGTGTTAATGTGATATGTTCTGATAAAACGGGCACTTTAACGCGAAACGAAATGACTGTAACGAGCTTAATATCATCCGACGGGAAACATGCTGAGGTATTTTTTGAACCAGTCTTTTTATGACGATCACCGACTAAGCTGTTAATTAAAATTGCTGCATTCTTGATATCGTTCGTTTTTCATCGGTTTTCAAAATACTTATTCGAGATTTCATGACAGTCTTGACTTGGACCCCTTCCCCCCGTCTAGTAAAAATATGCCAGTGCTAGTATGCTATTATCCATAATGCTACTTTAACGTTCAGTACTGGCGTCAATACTTATATGTATGTTTTATTGTTTTGATAGGTGACGGGTGTGGGCTATTCAGACTACACAGGCGTTTGTCACATTGGCAGTGAAATAGTAAACGGATATTCACATCCAAATATTGCTAAATTAATAGAGGTAATTAACAATTCGCTTAATTTAAAAATCATAAAATCTACAGCACGGCTTGTTGCCAGTCATGACCTTTGCCGATTACAATGCGCTAATGTGATTCGTATTTTTTAATTAAGTATGCAGTATGCACAAAAACATGCAATTTGTAACGTATTTTATGTTTTTTTGGAAGCAGCAATGTGTAAATTTAACAAGAGTAAAATTTGTGTCTTTTTGGAATTGCGCAAAAAATATCATTACCGAGATTTGCCTAAAAACACGCACTTGGATAAGTCACTGCTTTGTCCCACTTATTGGCAGTGTTTGATGTGAGTGCAAAAACATAGTCAGTTTATACACTTTGTCCATTTCAACTGAAGAGTATTGGTGGATTCTAGTAACTGACTACATATTTACAGTGTTTTTGCAGTTTAGTATTTTGTTGATGTATTTGTTTTTTTAGTTATTGTGTCTTATAACCATCGCTTTATACTTTGAGACTTACGTATTAAACGCGTGAAGAGAATACATGGGCGTGGGGGGGTTGCTCCCCCCCCCCCCAGTCCGACCTCGCTCCCCCCCTTCCCCCCCCCCAGACAGGTCCGCTCCCCCCTTCCCCCCGGTGGACGTCTTTCCCCTGATTTGTTAGTTACATAATGTTAGTCAGTCGGCAGCATAATGTATACAGTGTAGACAATAGCAATTTCGTAGTGACTTCAGCTGCGTTGGTTGGGTCTTTTAACCGATTTTTGGGTCAGCTAGAAAATTTGACCTTTACATTAATAATAATAATTATTGGTCATTTCTTTAAGTGAGTTCGCTGGCCAAACTTTTCCTTCACATTCACAAGAGGAACCCGCCTGTAGTTAACGTAGCTCCCGAAAGTACATAATATTTTTCACCTTTGTAAAAATGTTTTTTGTTTTTTTTTTCAGGTAGGCTGCCTATGTAACAATGCGGTTGTGACGGATGGTAAAATGCATGGACAGCCCACAGAAGGAGCTTTAACTGTCCTGGGTATTAAAGTAAGGGCTCTTGTGGGCGATGTTATTAGGTACATTTATTTGCCATAAATTGAGTTAATGTGTGCGCATTGCGCCACTAAGTGTCTGTCCTAAATTGCCCCATTTAAGCCTAGTTCATAGTAGTCCGGAAGTGTCCGTAGTTGTCCGTGTCCGAGTCTGTGTCCGTGTCCGGAAGGTTGTCCGTAGCGTTTGTCCGTGTGTCCGTGTCCGTAAGCAGCATTAATTCATACTTCTACGGACACGCTACGGACAGTGGGTATGCATATAAAATAACGCCTATACATTCTGCAGCGTACCAAGCGTGTGAGAAAGCAACTTTCAAAAAATCAATAAAAACGTTCTAAGCACACTAAAATGCAGCTACTGAGCTCATATTACGAACAATTTAATAAAATTTTGCAACCCGCGGAGGAATTTTATGTGTACGCAAACTTACGTGGCTAATAAAGCTTTTATTTGATTGGCTGGTTGCTTACGGACACGGACAAAAGTTGAACTGAATTCAACTTGTCTTCTGGACATCCGGACAGCCTTTACGGACACTCTCGGACAACTTGTTACGGACATCCGGACAAGTGTGAATTAAAATACTCTTACGGGCACGGACTCGGACACGGACAGCCCTTACGGACAACTATGAACCGGGCTTTAGCCGACTTGGAGTGGTAGTCCAACGAACGAGTGTCTACTACATTTTCATTCGCATTTCAAATCAGTGAGTGCGATTGAATTGGTTCTTAGAAATAATATGCCTTTGTCAAGTCACGTGACTGTAAGTGAAGCAGCGCTGCGACTGCATTGTCCAACTATTTCAGACTGGCTTAGCGGATATCGTGAAAAACTATGTTCGCCTTGGTGAAATTCCATTCTCATCCGAGCGTCGTTGGATGTCTGTTCAATGTCGATCTCATTTTTCAGTTAGTCACTGTTTTTCTTTACTTCATTATTCCGTTAGTAGCTGTTGGCAAAACTGAGTCAAGAAGTTTGGAATAGGTTGTCTTAAACTGTGTTGTGGCTAAATTATGCTGAGTTGTGATTGTTAGGGCAATGATGCACTCTTTTAATAGCCTATGATAAAAATCAGACGAATGCACTCTGCAAATATGGTCTACATCTTTGAACTACTACATGTTAGGATGTTAGGTTGATAAACAAATCAACTTTTTTGGCCTGCTTAGCTGTTGTATAATTTGGCTGAAATGCACTAGAGCACGCGGTATAAAATTGAACTGGTGCGCTGATTCGTACGACATAATATATTGTTACTCAAAATTTGTGTATTGAATAATTAGACGATTTTCCCTGTGGAATGAGTGTATGCTTTGGTAGTGTTTAACTCAAACATTTTAGATAGATTGCACTTTGCTTAGACAGATTTATTGCTAATTTGAATGTAGTTATCTTTTATTGCGACACTTTAGTCATGTTCGCTGCTTTATTCGTCCTGGCTAAGTCAATTTTAAGCAGCAGTTTAATGTAAAACGGTTCCGTTAATGTATTTTCAGGATAGCGAGATTTTCTTTCTGAAAGGCGCCCCAGAAGCAGTGTTAAAGAAGTGCAGCTATTTTTTGGCAGAGAACGCACAAGAGCGCAGTCTTGATATCAATTCCATTGAAACATTCGATTCTCACGCAGAGCGGCTTGGCAGTGCTGGTTTAAGGGGTTCGTTTTTGTTTTTTTTGGGGTGCTAATGAATTTATGGGATTGATCTTAGTTTTTTTTGTGTGCGACTGTTGGATTAATCAGTACATAATACTCGAATAGAGCTAAAAGAGACGACTAACTGGTGCTGAAGTCGTTGGGTCAATTTCGATAATAGATTAAACGGATTAGATTAAGATTTCTTTGACTGAAGCTCATAAAATCGCTTATGAATTCACACGAATTTTTGCAACAGCTCTCGTTTATGCCATAAATTTTGTAAGTCTATCTCAAGTTCCAGGGAAGTTGATAAAATGATAAGTAAAGAAATTTTAATCTCATCCGTTTAATCCGCAATGGGTTTAAGCCTGGGTTTTTTGCGCAAAAACGTTCGCAATGAAAAAATGATTGCGAAAAATTTTCAAACCTTTTCGCAAAATTGCAAAAAAATTTTGACGCAGTGGAGCGTGGAGGTGAACTCGTAAGGTCTATGCGCTGATTTTTGTGGTTTAGTCGGAAAATATTTTCGATACGTCCCCAATTGACCAGATTTGGCCTAAAAATTGAAAATTTCTCCGACTTCTTCTGATCACCGAGGCCCGGACTCGTGTAACTTTGTGACTTGATGTTTCTAGTGACTGTAAATGGTACACATTTTCTTCCAGGTGATGTATCATCACACCGACTGCATGTAACACTAATAGACAGTATAATAGGGGTCGGAGGTGACATAATTAAGAAACATTTTAAAATGTTAGCATTTTCAGGCCTAACTTGGTCATTGGCCGGGTCTTCTGAAATTTCTTGACGGCTGAGCATCGATTTTGAAAATTGTAAAAATTACACTAAATTCTTAGGACGGCTTCATAAATTTAAATACAAATGTCAAAATCGTTGCTTTTTGGCCGAAAATGTTAAAAATTGCGCCAGTCTTAATCTTAGTCTTAGTCTTAATAGGCAGAATAATGTTTTATTAACATTTAAATGTAAAATCTACTGAATTAAGAAACAAACTAAGTCTGCGAAAAAAATTGATTTTGCGAAAAAAATTTCAAGCTTTTCGCAAAATTGCGAAAATTTTCCAGCGAAAAAAACCCAGGTTTAAGCACACTGTCAATTCATGTTAAGTATTGCCAGTGTGGATCATCCAAACATTCCGATATCTACTGATTACTTGGGTAACATTAAAATATACCATCAAATCGTACACAATATGCACATATTAGCCAGTGATTATTCACCATCTGTTTAATAACGTTTTATTACCTGTTTGACGATAATCATGTCCTATTTAGTTTTACGTTATTAACTCAGCTTAAGGATATGACTAAAATTATCAGCTAATTAGTTCCTTGTTGAAGCAGCTTCTGCATTGAATATAAATTGATATCAGTTTACAGGTTCCGTTTAATGTTTTCCTTTCAGTGCTTGCTCTGGCTTATGGTCACTCACTAGAATCGCTGGTATACTGTGGGGTCGTGGGAATCCTTGATCCTCCCAGGCCTGGCGCCCGTGAGTCTGTGGAAACAGTCACTGGCGCCGGAGTGGCTGTGAAAATGCTCACTGGAGACTCCAGAGAAACTGCTTGCGCCATTGGTAGGGCCAGCTGTCATGAGGTTTTGTAGTGGCTTTAGTTTTTTAGCTGATAAGATTAAAAAATGTTCATTAGTTGTAATGTGCAGTCCAGTTACCGCTGAAGAATCGGTAATCCGAAAATCGTGGAACCGATTTAAAAAGTCTGTTTTATCCTGCCGAAGTGCAACTTATAACGGATGTTTGTGTCATTAATGTGAAATCAACATTGTTGTTCCAGAGATTTCAGTATTTGCCTGTAGTTTGTTGCTGTTTGGAGATCTCTGCAATCAGCAGCAACTTTATTCATTTACTGGAATTTAGTTTTGCGTTTCAGCATTCATCGTAACCGTATTCCGGTCGATTCATACTTTTACAGCCGTATGTCCGTTCAGCCGGCAAAATCACAAAATAATCATGCCACTAATAGTATATAATACCAAGTTGTGAATGAATTGACTTGACCCTAAGTTCTGCTGTTTCTAGCCAGCCGTCTGGGCTTGTACGCGGCAGGCAACAGCGCCCTGTCTGGCGATGACATTGAGCGAATGGAAGTGTACGAACTGGAGCGCACTTTACCGCACGTGGCCGTGTTCTATAGATCTGGTCCAAAACATAAACTGAAAATAATCAAAGTATGAATTAATTATTTATAACTGTTTGTTGACATTATTGTTCGTGTACGACCATTGACACGTTTCTGTATTTATTTTATGTGCTCATTCATGTACCTGTAGTGGCGACTGAGAAATAAGGTAGATAATAGGTTACTTTATTGGAAAGTGCAGGACTCGAGAAAACTAAACTGAAGAAAGCGACACGTGATTACGAGGTATGATGCCCGCATAGAGTCTATATAGTATATTATTGTATATAAGTACACTGCATGTTACAGCTTGCCGAAATAGCCTGGTTATGGCTTTCTGCTCAATCACTAAGCTTTATTACAGTAGTATGATGCACTTAATTCTTTTCATATAGCCAGTTTTTTATTGTAGGCTTTGCAAAACATGGGCTACATTGTGGCCATGACGGGCGACGGAGTGAACGACGCGGTGGCCCTGAAAAAAGCAGACATCGGCATTGCCATGGGACAAGCCGGCACGGACGTCTGCAAGGAAGCCGCGGATATGATCCTGCTGGATGATAATATTAATACTTTTAGGTTAATAATACACTTCCCAATTTAGGTTTAGTACTCACTCATAGAGGACCAAAAGACACTTGGGATGGGCTTTGGACCCGGGTGGCGAAGCCGGGGGTAGTCCACCCGGGGGTCCTCTAGGACAGCATGTGGTAAGTTATCTACCACGCTCATGCATGCCGCTCAATTGGAGATGGGGCGTATCATAATATTATCCACGTTACTGTTTAGAAGTTTTATTATGCAAACCTCTATGGTAAAATGCACAGGCTCACGCTGAAGCCTGTCTAACTAAGACCTTCTATTTAAGCAAATAACAACATCATATCGAGAAATTCGATACGCATTGCATACGTTAGAATATGGTGCTTAGACTGCGTTTCGCAAGACTGAGCTAAGACTGCCTTTAGGCCGGGTTCACACTGGCACTTGCATAAGCACAAGCACAGGCACAAGCACAAGCACAGCCGGTTAACACTGCAGAAATTCTGCACAAGCAATAGCACAAGCACAAGCACAACGCTTGTTCAAAAATTTTATCTTTTGCACAAGCAAAGCCAATCAGCGTAGAGATTTTGTAGCTGTCAGTTTGGGTATAGTCATAAATGGCGCAAAATTAAACGGAAAAGTGTTATTTTTCGGAGTAACCCTTGTCGAGATGGATCTTCCTATTTACTGAAGAATGTATTGCGTTCATTTTCTCTTTCTTTCTTTGAATTTTAGTTTAGTTTCATCTTTAAAATCAAATTGCGTTTTAGCTTTATTTTTGCCCCTTTTTATGGTTTATTTTCTTTCTTCGATAAAATAGTACGAGAAAGTTTCGAAATTGCGAACATTTTAGCCCAAAATGTCGAAACGATAACGAAACTTCTGACTAGAAAAGACGTTACACTGGCGCGCTTTAATTTTATTGGCTGGGCTTGTGCTTGTGCAAGTTCCAGTGTGAACGCCTAGGCGTTGTGCTTGTGCTTATGCTTGTGCTTGTGCTTGTGCTTGTTCTTGTGCTTGTGCAAGTGCCAGTGTGAATCCGGCCTTATGCATTCCACCTCTAATGTTTCAGGGTAGCTATTGAAGAAGGCAAGGGCATCTTCTATAACATTCGTAATTTTGTGCGCTTTCAACTGAGCACCAGCATCGCAGCTCTCAGTCTGGTGGCCTTGGCCAATATTCTCGACAAGCCCAACCCCCTCAATGCTATGCAAATACTCTGGATTAACATCATCATGGATGGACCACCGGCGCAAAGGTAGGCCGTGGTTATTAAGGCTGCAGTTGCAAATGTACATACCGAAAATTTACCATCAAAACTTGTCTTAATTCAGCAGTGATAAGTACTTGATTGAAGTTTTTGCTTCCGAGGATACATTCACCCGTAGGCTCGATTCGTAATTACAGTCGTTTGTCCGTTCCGCAGGCATAATTACGAAACATCACACTACCCTATATGTAATGTGTAAAAGTATAAGATCAGCATATGGCATAAATCTTTCGTAATTTTGTCGGCTGGACGGACAACGGCTGTAAGTAAGAATCGAGCCTTACGGCTTTCCGGACGTACAAATAGAAACCAGCCTGAAGCCGCCACATCATAATAGACTCTGCGCTGAACTGCTATGTTACCGCTAGTGCTTTGCTTCAGTCTTGGAGTCGAGCCGGTTGATCCAGACGTGATCCGATCTCCCCCTCGCAACGTCAAGGAACCCATGATAACTCGTGCTCTCATTATCAACATTATCATATCGGCTGCAGTCATAGTCAGCGGCACTTCGTGGGTTTTCATTACTGAGGTAATAATTGACTATGGATCGAGTATTGAGTTTGGCAGCTATATGAGTATCTAAAGTTTGACGAAAAAGGTTGAACATTGAGACAAAACAAAACATGTGATTTCATTCCGAAAGAATATAGAATATCGAGTATTCTATTTTCCGCATAAATCCCAACTCATATTTACGCAAGGACCTATAAGTCTTTAATATACACAAAGAATTTAATACAAACGGTTTTGTATTTACTTTTTAGTTATCCGACAACCAGGTGACCAAACGAGACACCACGATGACTTTTACGTGTTTCGTGTTCTTCGATATGTTCAATGCTCTCAGCTGTAGATCGGCGGTTAGTTAGTTGCCTATATTATTACAGTTTTATAAATTTCATGTTTGTGAACATAAATTTGCGTGAAGATGTGTGTACATTTGAGAGGCAACTCCTCGGTTGTTGGCTAGGGGGACAGTTTCGCTGTTAAATTACCCTGCTAAGATAGGCCTGGAAGCTGTAAGGATACTGGTGTTTGTGCCACACTGAAAATTAGACATCCCGGTAGGGCCTTAGGTGAGATTTACGGATCCAATTACATCCCCTCTCCTGCTTATGTACTTATGCAATGCAACTGTGCGTCTAAAGCCTATTTTAAAAATTTCAAATTTACACCATATAGGTACACAATATTTGGATTTCCTTAAATTTCCACCCCGTATGATAGGCTATTCCAATGTAAGCTAAGGTTTTCAAAATGGACGTTTCGTGCCGCTATTTTTGGAAATAATTCTTGCTTTGGTGTTTGTTATTACGCGGTCTGTACGCCTGCTTTTTCTTAGCCTAGTAGCAATTCACGCTTCAATAACTTTCAAAATATAATGTCTACTGACTGTTAGAGTAGAAGCTTGTCATAAAATTATGTTATTTCTGTCACAAAAACTAGCTTGGAATAGCTTGAATGATAGCTTAGAGAGATGGCCCAGTTGATTGTAGTACGTAATAAAATGCTTTATTTATAATAATTGACACTATTAGTAGTAGCTATAAAACAGCGTTGACAGTGGAATTTCCTGTTTTATTTGCCAATTTGCGGAACTATACAGACACACATATTACGTATATTATATATCTGCTTTTTTTGTTACTGAAATCTACGAATGTGTTTGTAGTGTGTACGTAAATAAACCACCCAAGGTATGAGGTGACAATGTCAGATTCGATTTTCAGCTTTGAGAGTACTTCGGTATTTAATTCAGTTTTCAAGGTTACCTAATACCTTAGTTGTTCATGGGACAAGAAATTTTCGTAGAACTTCACTACTAGAATCGAAATGATTTGGATTGAAACAGTGTTCACACATATGTATTACGTATATGCAATGTACTCCTATATGGATAGCTGAAGCTAACGTGGTTTTTAGTGTTTAAAACTTAAACACATTCTACCCTGCTAATTTTCCGCTGCTACTTTGTCGCAAAACACAAGTGGAAATAAAGTAGTAGTAGTAGAAACGCGACGTCCCAACAGGCGTTGCTTTGCGATTTCAGTGCATCTCGTAGGTGATTTCGCTGCGCATTGATTGTAGCGAAAAAAGCTGACAAAAGCCGTTGTTTAAAATGACTGAATCTGAAACCATAGTGTCTGCAATATCAAGACGCACCAAAACCGTAAATCCGAGTCGCAGTCTGACGTTTAAAACGCTCCCGCAAATTCAAGACACATGCCTTCTGCACTGAAACTAGGCATGGGCACGTTTAAACGGTTTGAACCGTTTAAACGCGTTTAAACGGTTTGGAAACGCTTAAACGTTTACGGGTTCAAAAAACGCGGTTTTCGAACCGTTTAACGTTTAGTACGTTTAAACGTTTAAACGCGGTTAAACGTTTAAACGTTTAAACGCTTACATGTACAATCGTTTAAACGTTTTATATGCGTTTAAACGCTTACTTGTTCAACCGTTTAAACGTTTAAGCTTACTTGTTCAACCGGTTCAACGTTTAAACGCTCACTTGTTTAACCGTTTAAACGTTTAAACGCATTTAAACGCTCACTTGTTTAACTGTTTAAACGTTTAAACGCGGTTAAACGTTTAAACGTTTATACGCGGCTAAACGTTTTAACGTTTAAACGTTTAAACGCGGTTAAACGTTTAAACGGTCAAAAAACGTTTACAACCGGAAAACGCGTTTAAACGTTTAAACGCGTTTTATCATCTGTAAAGGCGAGCGTTTAAACGTTTACAGATTTTTGTAAACGTGCCCATGCCTAACTGAAACCGCTGCGTCTGCTCATACGGTGAGTTTATTGTGCGGCAGGTTGTGTTTTAACGCTGCGGTAGAATCTCAGCGCGTGAATCGGCCTTTATTTCAAGTTAGCGGACACTGCCTAATAATAGATAATGCTAATGGAGCATATATTCAAGAAAGAATTTCGATACGGGAAATTGCTTTTCGTTTGTATTGCGTATTAATGTACAATATTTATCCGTGTTGATGCAAAATACGATAAATGATTGACAATTTGTACGAAAACAATTTGTACTCGCTCACTGTGACATTGAAAAAACGCAGAAGGCATAGCCAAGACAACTCGCAGTGTGCCATAGGGCCGGTGGGGTGATTAGGTCGGCTCAGTCACAAGCTCATCTCTCGTACTTCTCACTGCTGCATTTATTAACAGCCAAGTAGCCAACCATTGTTGCTTTGGGCAGCATGTTTCAAAGTCTGACCAGAAATTGTTGAAGCCAGAGACAGGAAAACCTGAAACCTGAACGCCTGAAAGGCGTGATTTTTGTAACTGCCTTGTGTACTCGTGATGCTTGCAATTCGTTCTTTTCGTAATGAAATCGCATGCTTTTTTCTGTTTCAATGGTTCAAAGTTTTTGATCAGACTTTATCATAGTTCGGTTGTGTGTATTTCAGAAGAAGTCAGTGCTGAGTCTCGGTTTGTTGGCCAACAAGATGTTCTGCCTTGCTGTGTCTGGCTCAATCCTCGGTCAACTTATGGTCATTTATTTTCCGCCGCTGCAAGCCGTGTTTCAGACTGAAGCGCTTCACTTATTAGGTTAATATTGGTATTTCGTTGCATAATATTATAGATCAGTGTTAACGTTTAGTGTTGAACTTAATTGAACATTGAAGCATAACTTTACAGTGTGTTAGCCACTGACCGCCGTTAAATTCAGGACAGATGAAAGGCTGTTACATAACCTTACAAGAGATTTTAGTATGGTTTTTAAGAAATTTCACATGCTTCAAAATTGTATTATTGTTTACTAGACTTGAAATTAGGGTATATATACATTGTTCCAACTAATTTCCAAAATTCATTCTTCACAATAAACTTGTCTCTGGTCAGCATATTTTCAACCTTCATGAATAATAATTTTTTCATAAACCAGCATTTTTGTAGTATATATTTTACTGTATTTGCAACTGAAACTCAAAACTGAAAATTTGTTAGCGAGGCTTTGGTATATGATAAAATAATTTAGTATAGAACCCAGAGAACCTAACGATATGGCTAAGCAACTGAATGAAGGTGCCCAAGCGCATTTTCATGAATATGTGCATTTACTTACAAAATATTATGAATTTCAGCTAATCTTATGTTGAGTTATGAAGTAAATCTAGTTAATATTAATTTATTAACCTTTGAAAACTTTCAGATTTGCTATTCCTGGCCGGTCTAACTTCGTCCGTGTTTGTAGTCTCGGAGCTGAAGAAGCTCTTTGAGCGAACAATGGAGAGGCGACATTTCAGACTTTATCCCTCCTCCATTTTATGACCACGCCGTGGCAGCGCTTGTGCTAATCTCATCTACCGGTTCCTGTCAGGCTGCTGACGTACACCATTTGCCTCATAACATAATCATCTTAGATTATTTTGTGGCCTATGCTGCTAATCTTAGCCGTCGTTTTGTAGAAACTGTCACTCAAACGCTGCTTGGAAGCTGATTTTGTGGGTATTCGGGTATGGGAGTCGATAGCAGGGATTAGAAGGCTACGATTCATGGCTCCTACTGTCATGATGCTGGTTTTAGTCCCCTGTCGGTGGATGAGCTTTGTAAGATTGATATATACATTTTAGTTTACTAACGGCCCATTCGTTTACCAGATTGAACGGACTGGACTTTAGTCCGAGGTGTAGCAATGCAATATCGGACTAAAGGGATTAAACGAGTTAAATCACTGGCCTAATTTTAGTCCGAAACCGTTTCTAAACCACTACTGGACTATACGCATTTAACATGCACGGTCAACATTTTAGCATGCGTAGCTAAGTCCGTTTAGTCTGACTAAAAAGTAGCGCGCTCAAATTTAAGTCCCTATAATCCGGAGGTTTTGGAATGGCATTTTTTAGCATAATTTTTAAACCGTTTAGTCTGATTAAAATAAATCTTTTAATCCGGTAAAAGGAATAGGCAGGCCCTTAGTGCTAAAAGTTGGTGATTCAATCTTCACTTCCTGGCAGTTTATTGAATGGGGAACTGGCGGTCGCTTTTTTATTGTTCCTCCTCCACCTTTTCGGGCCTCCCCCACCTAAAATTTGTGTGAAAACATGGGTGATTTGAAGTTTTTTTTGCGCACTGTAACCTGAACCTCAGTTTTTTCAGACAATTCAAAATTTATTTACTGAGGTAGCTGCTCAGACATGAAATCATGTATGCGCAAAAATCTGCAGTTTAAAAGGCGACTAGTGTTGAATTGTTACAAGTGTCCAAATTTAGCCAGCTTCTTCCCTCCTGAATTTCACAACTGAAATAATGCAGACTTCATTAGAGCACTGCAGAAAAAACATTTTTCGCGTAGTTTAAAGGTTGTTTCCTCAGAAACCCAGTACGGTGATTATAGCAAAACTGAGCTCTGTCGTGGGCCGCCTTTATTATGTTATATCTAGACCACTTTGTATGTTTGAAAATACTCTATCAATGAATATCGTTGATTCGTATCTGTTTGTCGTAAAGTTTTATTATTTATTTTATTAATAACCATTGCGGTTCTGTGATTGTGTTTCTTGGAGCAGAAATTTATTTTTTACTTTAGTTTATCAATTTATTTTTATTGAAGTTAGTGAACGCATTCCTATTGAAAATGTACTAATGTAGCCTTGCTATATTTTTTTATTTATTATTCAAATAAATCTATGATGTGTAAATGTAGTCGCTGGGCATAGTTTGGGGTTAAATTTTATAAATATAAAATATTAAAATACGGTTAACGTTGGACACTGAGGTTAGCAATTAGCAGATTATTAGCTGTTTATGTACATTTTCAGATACAAATTCAAGTACAGCTTTCACCCTATCTCTTAACCCAGCAAAAAATTTCTCAGTTGAGTCAGTAAGACTGTTTAAGTCTTTGAGAATGCGATTTTAACCATACTTTTTTAGCTACAATACGTAAGTACAGTCTAACTTACCCATACGGCACCGAGCCTAGAATTGAGCGAATAGGTGTCTTGGAACGGCAGCTGTCAAAAAGAATGGATTGGACAAAGAATTACCTACTAGCTTCAAATTTCACTAATAAGCTGTTTTTTTCAATTGGAAAAGATAATGTACATAATTGATGACAGATACCTATTGCATAACTAACTACACACCTAAGTGCATGTGAGAAAAAAACGAAGCTATACCGCTCTAGATGTCAGTTAGATGATAAATGTTTTTTATAGTAGCCTGAGGAGTGAGAAAGTATCAGAAGTGTCTCCAGCAATTCTCTACGCTACAGCTTTGCCTCCGACAAACTATTTTTGTGCACCCTTTAGGCTTTATTTAAAAAAAGAATATTTCCCCATTCTTCTTAGGTACGCCTTTGTGGAGTTTTTGTTATTTATTAAACATTTCACAGCTGCTTAATGATGTTTTGCCCCGTTTCGGGGTAAATTGTGTTGTAATACTTATTGTTTGCCTTCTGCCTGTTAAGTAATTTTAATTGTATGATGATTTTTTTATTGTCATTTCAACTACGCATTAAGTTATGTTTAGCCCGTTTTCAAAAATAAATTGTTTGAGTTTTTCGATTGCTTTTTTTGTGATTCAAGGGCAGTTATGTAGTTAATCGCTTGTTGCCTGTTATAAATCCTTTTGTTCAGCTTCACATTTCCTTTAGTTCAATACAACTTTAAAAGTAGATGCTAACTTCAAAAATTTTTGTCAAAGAAGGTTTCTTGAAGCACCAGTAGATGTTTCTATTGACTCAGTGGTAACATTCAGTGGGTGTAGCATGAACGGTTAGATAATTGATTGTTTATGAAATTGTTTTGTACAGTAAATTATGGCATCATCTGGTTGTAATAACAGCAAGAGTTCATAATAGGAATTAATCCCTATTACTTTTACTAAGATATTATTATATTATAATATTACTCATGTATTCTATGGTGTTTGACATGAACCTTCTCGCAAATTTTGGTAACTAGTTGGTCGTCAACATACAATCCTTAGAAAACCAGTTTAAGACATATTAGCACGGGAAAATAAGACGTAGAATACAATATACATGGTATGAAATAAGCGTTACGGTGCAGACGTATTGTTGCGCCCTCTTTGTGTTTTAATAATAACAAGATGCCCCTAAAAGATTTATCCCGGAGATGTTCATTCCCCTTCCTCCCCGGAGATGTTCATTCCAACTGAAAATCATAGAAAACAAGCACGTTTTGCGAGTAGGGTTAAATTATTTTAGATTCATTTCATTGCGACATGCTTGCACAGCCGAGGATATTCTGCGAAAATAAAACGCGGCATCAAAGTATTTTATGGCCAAATTTTATAGCTAAACAGAACCACCGAAGTCTTTCGGTGGACTGCAGTAAATCGGATTAACTTAAGTTTGAGCTGGAGCTGCAGTCAAACCTCAGTTTTCAACTAAATCTTAAGCGCCAACTGGGCTAATCTTCATTGGTGCAGCGGACTTACGGGGGACTGCACTAAATCGGATCAACTGACGATTAGCTTAAACCGATTTAGCTCAGGTTAAGTGCCTGAGTTAAGTTAAGTTGATCCGATTTGGTGCAGTCCATTGTTTATCTCATTTTAGCCAACAACGTCAGCACTAACGGTCAAAAAGGATCAGAAAAATTATTGTGGCTTCAGTTAGCTTCAAACCTTACATTAGCTACTAGCTACAATCGTGGTCACAAACAATTCGTCTACATTTCGTCTGACCTTCACTTGCGCATTCACGATTTTCATCGACCATTTTGAGTATTAAAATCAGGCATGTACAAAAACAGCTGCTGCCGTGTCGGTCAGCCAAGGACGTCGTGCAAAGTTTGACAAAATTTTGGCAAACCACCTGTATGTACATAGTATGTAGGTATACTGGAGCTTTGCATTTACTAGAAGTTACATTATGTTCATGTGCACATGAATAAAGTCAGTATAAACAGCGTAATGACACCAAAAACCGCTGCACGGTAAGGTTGTCATAGTCATCTGAAGACAGTGGTTTTCTAATTCCACCCAACACGTTGATAAACAATTTATAAAACATTGCTGCAACAGGTTTTCTTACAAGAGTGTTGGAGTAAGTCTCCATGCGTAATTGAATTTTCTGTCTACACAGCACCACAGCAGTCTACTGTAATCGCGCATACACAATACACACAGCACAAGCTGCTGAACGATGAAGCGTAGATTAACACGCAGCATGAGCACACACACCCACACAAATAGTGCGTTTTTGTGACCTACCAAAGTTACACTGTGATAGAGGATACGTGTTAAGTTACCTTTTGCATTATAGTATATACGCGGCGGCTGAGGCCGCCGCGTAATAAGACAAGCAACAGTTTGCTGCAAAAGTGAACCAGTATGAATTGTACAGTAGTTTGTCATATTTGACAAAAAACCTGTTGCGAGCTCATTTTCTATTCCAACTTAGATCTAAACTCTCACCAAACAGCAAAATTCTTTGCGAAACACCCTGAGGCACAAAAAACAGAAAAAATCCAACGCACTTTGCGAGAGCAACGAGCTGGATTTGATTCTTACCCAAATCAAACGGGTTAAAACCACAAAAGTTATCACCACATTTTCATCTAAAAACAGTTTGTAATTTTCACTTCGTGTCTTGTGCAGTAGCATGGAAATAGAGTTAAAAAAAGTAACGCGCATATGCTAACACGATACGTGTCAAACTGCATTTTAAAACATATTTATGAAAGAGTACACGGAGAACTGTTTGGTTTTATTTTCCGACCAGCAGTTTCGCCAAGCCCAATTCTTTAAGCGGTATAGCTGGCCATTGCGAGGTAACAATGGTTCGCCTTCTTTCACCCACCCACTTGCTTTGTTTATTTAATAAATTTATTATGAGACAACTATGCTGAACACTATGTATGTACGTTTTTCTGCAAAATGTGTTTTACTGAAGTCTGTTCATTCCAAGGCAAACGATGTACTTGTAACAACATGTCTATCATTAGACTCCCAGGCCTTTCCTTGTGCTATGTTTTTCAGTAAATGCCAGAAGACAATTTTTGAGCCTAAAGCTACAGATGTAATTCCATACACAGTGAACCAGACTCAAATTTTTGTATTGCCTAAAACGGAAGTTTGCCAACGACAATTTATATATCTGCATTTCAGTGTCATTTTATAATGAGGCATTAATATTTCCAGAAATAACATTCAGTATATATCTGTATTATTTCGGGAACTAAAGCGAAGGTAGTGGAATGTATTTTTGTCAGTGAAAAATAAAACTTCGGCAAGAGGCCGAAGAAGTTCCACAAAGATGAAGCCACTTTACTCAAGCAAAGAGCTGGATTTGATTCATACCCAAAGTACTCGGGTTATAACCAAAAAGTTGTCGCAAAGTTTTCTCCCACAAACAGTTTGGAAATTTCACTTGGCGACCTGAGAATTTTCACTAACACTTGTCAGATAAACGGCTGGATTTGACTCATACATAATCATATGGGATAAAACCGACAATGAAACTTAGACAGGCAATCAAGGAGCAGACACATTTCTAACACACACTCATGTTCACGTACATCCGCACAAACACACTGACCAAAACAGGCACAAACGCACACACAACCGTCGCGAAGCTTTTCATTTCATACATCATTGGAGAGAAGACTGCTGCACAAGGCATCCATAGGCATTATCATTGAATTAGACACACACGCACACACACCTATTGTTAATTTTATCACACAGCCTTATGTTTTGATCTTAGGTCATCATAAGAACCTGTTGCTGTGTGCCGCAACAGGAAAAACAAATAGATTTTCTTGAAAAGAGTACGTACGTCATATTAATAGAGAAGAGTATGAAACATTTCCCTATTCTAACCGATCTACGAAACGATGCTCCTTCCGAAGTAACCCTTCAACGTCTAACTCCAGGGAAGAACCCCACTCGTTTCAGCACACTGTCAGCTCCAAAACGCTGGTGTCATAATTTCAGGGAAGGAGGTAATCCTACTTGTTTAAATACACCACCCAGCACCACGCTAAGGTTGCGTGCTCTTACTGTAATAATAAAATCAGGCTACACTCAGACTTGGTCTTTTTCACATTTTTTACGTCAAGTGAGCAAAGTGCCTTGGTCAGTCAGCCGCAACACCACCAGTGTTGAAAATATGATCATAAGTTTATTGCCAACAACTTGCGCCCTTCAGAGCGCGCAAGCTGGGCTTGGTGGTGTCTTGAAACTAGGTCGGAAAGGGAGGTCTAACTAGTTTTAAACTAAAAGTGCATTAGCAAGAATTAACTTATTACATTTACCAGATACGTTTGTCTCAAAGCCTATTTAGGTAAATCTACGAATGATTCGTTCTAAGAATTAGTAGCCTACTCGATTTGGGCAGACGGACACATTATCACATAAAAAATGCTTCTGTCCTTTTTTCAGACATTAATTTTATGGCTAACGTATAATCTGACATACGGACATTGCGGTTTTGGCATAAATAAGTCTTGAGTGTCCGTTACGTTCTGAGTTGTAAGTTTTAGAGGGGAACCTGTATCCCTGTCACAGGGAAATTTTTCCCCCTTGAAATTTTTCCCCCCGGAAAAATATCCCTAGGGAAATTTTTCCCCCCGGAAAAATTTCCCTAGGGATATTTTTCTTCTATTAAATTTCTTTCTTTCTAAAATTTCCCTAGGGATATTATATGGGGGGAAAAATTTCCCTGACCAAAATTTTAATACTATTCAACAATTTCTATGTGGTCAGCCAGGTAAACTTTCAATTTTAATATTAATGTAAGTATACATAATTGCATAACAGATGCTTTCTAATTACTGAAACTACTAATATCTAGTGTAGTGATGTGATCGCTCCGAAATTAGGGTTGGATCAGGGTTTACCCACAAGTGTCAAACCGCGGGTTGGGTTGTCGTGTGTCGATTCTGCCTGTAACAAACAATGCTCAACTGTGTTAACGAAAACAATGTTGCAAGATTGTTTTTGTAGGCGAAAATTTAGATATATTTCCAAAGCTAAGAAGCTGATATGTATTTACAGATATTTTAACAAGTTTGCTTGTCCATAAAGAAGGCAGATATATAATCAACCACTACCACTAATAATTGATATTGAAATTGAGTTTTAATGATTGAAACAAATAATTGAAACAACCCTACGAGTTACGACTTGGGTTGTGTTTGGGTCAAAGAAATTTGAAGCGTTTGTTACCCGCGCGTGTCCATTGCAAACTGCGCGGGGTCATGGTCAAAGATAATGGTCATGGTCAACTTTTTGGTCCTTGAAGGCTTGAAATCTGAAAAGTCGCCATGCTTTTCAGTTTTAACTAAACTTTCAAAAATTAACTAAATAGCTTCAGCATTTGTTTCAACACTAAAGTCTGACAAAATAGGTGCATCACTTCACTTGGGAAAACGAAACGTGTGATTTTTGTTACATACGAAAAGAAAAGATTTTGACTATCAAGAATACAGCAAGTAGGCGCAGAAGTCATGCCACTAAAATAAATGAGTGGCGGCGCGGGGCAACCTTTTTTGTCAGACTTTAGATTATTAGTAGGTAGTTTCAGTAATTAGAAAGCATCTATTATGTAATTATACTTAACATTAGTATTAAAACCGACTGTTTATACCTACCTGGCTGACCACACAGAAATTGTTCAATAGTATTAAAATTTTGGTCAGGGAAATTTTTCCCCCCATATAATGGGGGAAAAAATATCCCTAGGGAAATTTTTCCGGGGGGAAAAATTTCCCTAGGGATATTTTTCCGGGGGGAAAAATTTCACGGGGGAAAAATTTCCCTGTGACACCCCCACTACTCCACCCTTATCAGTGGGGTTCCTTCTTTTCCCTTTGTCGCAAGATATTGATAGTCATTCCATTGCTTAACCCACCCACGGAAATGATGTAGGTGCCCCCTTTGAGTCCAGTTCTGTAAATGTACAGCACTTTCATTATTAATGCATTGGAATGAGCTGGTTTGTGGGTACTGGGAACTTGGAAAGTGGCAGGCCCCCCTAAAAACCGAAAATAAAGCGGCACAAATCCGTCGTAAAATCTTTGTCTGTCCAGGCCACAGTAAGCGACTGACTGGCAAGGCAACTCCAATAGATTGAACTAAACTGTCATGCCAAAGTACTGATTTACATAATATATATTGTTTGTTTTGTCTAGTGATCACCCAATCAAAAACGAGCACAGGTAGAATGCCCGCCCATGTGTGATCGTTTATTGACCCAGGTGTATTTCTCATTTGCATATAGTCTGTCATTGGAAATCGAGATTGGCACATGTCAATTTGCAAGAATAAAATTAACAGGAATAGGGGGGAATAGGGAATAGTCATTTGTACAGAATGAAGTACGATGATAATAAAATTAAATTCAGTTAGCACTTTTGTCAAAATGGCAAATTTGTTTTCTGCATTATTGTCACAATTTTCTGTCGGTTGACTCAGATGCATTTCTACAATTTTATAGGTTTAAATTCAGCAGATGTCTCGGGGCTAGGAGTACACACAATTTATAGGCTAGGCTGTTGCATACCCAGCAAATACCTGTTATCGGAGCAAAATCCGATAACAAATGTTCCTTCTCCAGAAGCAACAAAAGTTCGTACTACATAGTAATAGTAGAAACTGATCTGTCTATCCAAATTCAATCTCAAAGCAATGTTTCAAAAACAAAGCAATGTTTCAAAAACAATAGTTAGAACAAGCACGTTTTGCGAGTAAGGTTAAACTTTTTAGATATACTGCGTTGCGAGTTGCTTGCAGTGCTGAGGATATTCTTCGAATATAAAACGCGGCACTTAAAATTTTCGAAGCGACCATATTTAAAAAACTTGCAAAGTACTATCCGTGTTAAACTTCACTTAGCCAACAGTGTCACCTCACCACCAGTAATAACCAAAAATGTCTCCATCAGAAAAAATTATGGAGGGTCAGTTTTGCTTAAATCTTGATTAACTGCATAAGAGATGCAACGTGATCAACGTGAAAAGTTTAACTTCGAAATTGATCTATGTATGGCAAAAGCGTACATAAAAGCAACTTTTTACGAGTTACAGTTCACATTTTACAGCAGCTAAACAACGCACACGCTCATCGTGTGCTAGTCCGCTGATGTACGCTAGGCCAGCTCAGCTATTGTTTTGTAGCGAACGGCGTCCATACTCCATAGATGGACTCCGTAACCGCCACTGGGCAACGTTACCATGTCCTCTAGACTAGTTCAACATTTCTTACTTCCGACGCACTAATGAACATTCCACGAAACATAGCTGCGACAGGTTTTGTTAAATTACTGTTTTCTGCAAGCAAAACTTGTTAGCACTGACAGACGTAAATGAGAGCAGTGAGCAGGCAGTTAATCTTACGTACACACATGCTCTAGACACACACGCTCACACAAACAGTGTTAATTGCTGACCTAGCAGCAGTCTAACACTAGAATAGGTGCATTTGTGTGCTCTTGACGCACACGTTTGCACTATAGTATATACGCGGCGGCTGAGGCCGCCGCGTAAAAAGTAGAAACAGAAAACCATACTAAACAGTTTAAACCAACACAGCGTTTACATGATAATTTTGTCAAAATTTACTGTGATGACAATTTTGCACAAAAATATTGTTCTCATTTGTTGTATGAACACATGAAACTAAATTAGTTTTTTTACGCGGCGGCCTCAGCCGCCGCGTATATACTATAGTGCAAAAGGCTCCTATAAATAACACGTAGATCAGGCGATTGCTGTGTTATTCGACTGCTAGGTTCCTAAAATACACATTGTGTGTGGGTGTGTGTGTGTCAGATCGTGTACGTATCTACCTACGTCGTTAGTGGCAGGCGATTATTCTGATTGCAAGAGGGCTGCAACTAAACCTGTTGCAACAATGTTTCCAAGATTGTTTATGAACACGTCGGAACCATGAAAGTTTTGGTTTTAATCTGATGCCAATTTGGTAACTATCAGACTAAGCCAAAGAGTCTTAGCAGTGCCGCACATTTGCACAGTTATGGATGTCGTTGCGGCGTTTAGTTATTTTGGGCACTAAAAAGTGGCCGAATGTGTGGGTGACGGTCATTCTGACCATGTCTCTAGCTCCTAGTTTAAAAGTGAAACTGACGCCATAAAAGTTTTTTGATCGAAACGCTTTCAACTATAATGCTGACATTGTTGGCTAAGAAGTGAGATAACCATTACCAGTCGACACGTTGGCTCTGAAAATTTTTGGTGCCGCGTTTTATATTCGAAGAATATCCTCAGCATTTCAAGCACGTCGCGACGAGCATGTCTAAAATTAATTTAACTTTACTCGCAAAACGTGCTTGTTTAAAGTATAGTGCATTTGTGTCAACAAACAGAGTGATTACTGAACTTTATTATATATTTACAAAGTATCATTTACAAAGTCAGTGTATTAAAACCAAAGACCCAATATAGTTTTACACTCGGGAGATTTTTACTAGCCGTGGATCTTTTTGTAGGCGCTTCTTCCGGACTCCGGAGTTGGGAGCATGGACAAAGGGCAGAGCAGGTGGCGGCAGAGGGCTGTTTGATTCTTCGACTGGAGGGTCCGAACTTTCCGGGTTTTTATAAGCACGAGGTTGGAGCTCTCCGCCACTGTCTTCCAACGCTCTGGCCCTAAAAGCTCGTATGATTGTCACAAAAATGTGTCAACAATTTCTTAGTTGTAAATTATTATTTTCAACGGCATATGTTAGAACGATTAGAACACGTATATTATGCAGTTAAAATAAAATTAGTTGTTGTTAATGATCCGCGTGGCTATCTATCAGTTTTCCTATATCTTAACACGGTAGTTACCATTCTCTAATTACAACAATATTTACGCGCTCCATTTTTACGCCAAAAATTTAACAGTGTTTTTAAAATTTTATCATACATGAACGTTTCATGAATGCTATTTTTGTTACATTAGATGAATTAAAAAGAATTTCAACTTGTATTAAAAAAGTACCGCAACAACCACTTAACTTTGGCTGCACGCGTGGTCGCTGTCAATCCACAACGGCACTTGAGAGTGTGTGAGGCACACCATCATGACATGGCACGCATACCTTGCGCCGCGAGCTAAAAAGCCAAACCGCATATTTAGCCTCATGGTTTTAATCACATAAGTCCATTTTCCTGGCAAATTCTAAACAGAAGTTTTACATAAAATATAATAATCTACAAATATGTTTAGTTCTCTC
Organism: Trissonchulus sp. WLG1_4; assembly: GCA_030248245.1. Lineage (NCBI taxonomy): Eukaryota > Metazoa > Nematoda > Enoplea > Enoplida > Ironidae > Trissonchulus > Trissonchulus sp. WLG1_4. Next base: position 38,895 of record JASANF010014108.1, read on the forward strand.
GGGGATTTAATAATATAGATAAATTTTTTAACCAAAGTTGTACATGTGAAATCGTCAAAGCTTCAACTATTTATTTTTGTTTCAACTATTTTCAATACTACTAGTTTTCATAACTTTTTGCTGTTCGTTTAAAATGCGTCTATAATGTTTGACATAAATTTAAAATCAAAAACTACTTGTTTTTGACACTTTCTCATTCAATGACTGAGCCATAGCAGTGTTTAAGAATGTTGATGTTGATATTATTTTGAGCAAAACTTTTGCGTAACTGCCGCGTCAAACTGCTTCACTGGAATCCCTGCTTCCACTTCAATCTGCACAAATCCGTCTGTAGGGAGGCAGCCACCGTTGATAATCATGAATCATATTGGTGGTTGGAACGCATGTTTGCCTAAAAAATTGAAATAGTATGCAGACCAAAATTTTCAAATTCTCACAGCCAGGGGTGGGCGTACAGTAGAGATGAGATCATGGCCGGCTTTTTTAGTCGGGCGATAATAACCCTTGTGTACAAATTCACTTCTGGAAAATTTCGCCCCCCCTAGATCCGCTCCTGGAGCCATTATACATACATCTGCCGCCCAACTGAGTGCTGTTGTTAAAGGCACTCTAGATCCATGATCAGGTCATTTCGCTTCATGCAAGCAGCGCGGTTGCTTTGGAAGCACGTATTTCCGCAATTGTGAGAATATATGGATCCATTGCGGAAAGAAGTGGTGATTGTGAATAAAAACACGCCTAGTATAACCATTTTACGCGCTAAACTTAGGCGGCATCTAAGTGAGTGATACAGAAATTACAGTATGCCTCAGGGCGTGTTCAAAACTTGACCGGTCAACGCAAAAGAACAATGAGTTACCTCCGAAGGTCATAACAGTCATAACAGTAAAGGTGTGTACGTAATATACTAGTGCAATTTGACAGTTGTGTTGGTGTGTATGTACGTACTATACTATAGCCCATGTACATGTAAAATGCAAATGATTAAAAAATTGAAAAAAACTTCCTCAAATTTTTTAGCGTCGTAGCGCTGCAATTGCGCTCATACACCTTGACCAGTAACTGTACAGTAATTGGTGACAACTCAGTTTCATTGACTTGTTCAAACACAACCACCACTTGCTGACTGCTGCGGAGTACGTCACTAAAGACTGAAACAAAACAACACTAAATTAAAAGATTGTCAAATAATTATGCAGGATTATCATTACCCCTGAAATTAAACCTTAAAGATAAAGTCTATTCTTTTTCTAATAGTATAAATACACTGATTTTACTTAACGCTTAGCAATAAAACTTTTGTCAAAAGTAATTTTATCAGCATATTTTGACTTAATTACCTTTTCAAGTCTCAATTTTGTAAAATTTGTGCATCTTTTATGTTTCAACAGCTTGGCATTTTGCAAATTTAAAATTATGTATGATTACACAGTTTAAATTGCGCCATTATCACCAGTTATATACTAACAGACATAGACACGCCGTGTCTTTAGGCACTACATAAAATTAGTAAACATAGCACACTACAGTTACCTGATGTCATTTCGGCAAGGCGCAGCAGCAGGAGTCTTCTTCTGAAAAATGTGTGCTATGACTGATTCAAATTTTAAATTTTGAAAATTAAATAATAAAATTTTAGTAATAAAATAATAGCAGCCTGTACCTTTAGCGCGTAGTTAGTATTGTGGTCCTAACTTTGAAACTATGCCTGTATTTGACTTGAAACTTTTTCAATGGAGGCAGGGATTTTATAGCCTTCTGAATTTGCAGTCAGTTCAAGTATTGATGGTAATTCTAGATCATTTGTAAACATGTTTTATGAAAGACACAACATGGATGTGCAATTGTCTGAATTGCAAAGGCATGGTGCCGGACAGTGATGTCCAGATCTATATTGTGCAAATGCATTTAATGATGAAGCAATTGTGCGAAAAGTTTAGCGTTGCTTTTGCCAGCCTAAATCCAAAAAACATCGTTCAAACTGACATAAAATACCAAAATTCTTGTATTACAACATTTGTTTGTCTAAAAAAGATTGAAACACTTGGTGCTCAGCACAACAATTCAACAAACAAATTAAGCAAATCTCATTGCAGAATGGGCTTGAAAAAACGTCGTCGATATAGTCTCTTTAGATTTTTTAAAAGCATATGACTCAGTAAACCACCAATTGCTCATGGCTACATTTTTAGGGATTTGGATGTTGCAAAGCAACAGTGGCATTATTTGCTAGTTTTATATCGCAAAGTACTCAAATGTTGAGTAATTGCTCAAAGTAGTTTCTGAGGCAGCGGTGGTTACAAAGGAGTGCCTCAAGGTGCCCTGCTTTCCCCTTTCTTATTTAATGAACAATATTAATATGTAATCATGTCCAAAACCAACCTTGTACGTGGAAGGCCAAAACATTCTAATACAAACCGCTTAATTCGGACCCCGAAGGAAGCAAAACTTAGTGTACATTTTATTACTTATCCGTGAAAAACAGTGCATCTTGGGCTTGGAAAAACTGACTAAACTCTCTACAGGGCTGTTGTTTTTATATGTTAAAAATTAGGATAAAATTTAATTGGGCCACATTAAAATGTGAGTGACCCAAAAAGTTAACGACCGTTCAGGTCCGGGAGTAGAGTTTTCAAACGAAGAAATTGTAAAGTTAGTTTAAAATATAATTTTTGTGGGAATAATGCGTTCTTAAAACGATGAAATGTTGTGTAGTAGGATTGGGTGATGTTTCTACATTTGCCCCACCCCCCCCCCCCCCTTTTAAAAATAGCGTCCTCGCTCGTCCAAACGATAAGTGGTCACTAAATATCATAACAATAGTGCCAATAAAATAAGAATAACATAGAGTACTTAGGTCTGTTTACATTGGTCAATGGGCCATAAATTTACGCGTGATACAGTGCATATTCTTCTAGCCGTCATTGGGGGGATTTTCGGGCCCAGCGGTATACAATAACTCTGTCACGAGTGTCCCAATTAAAATACAGGTTGTCGAGTCATTCTCACCCACGGGCAGTCAAAGGGTACCCGCATGTAGTCTCATGGTCCATGAAATCCTGGCGGAACCAGAGGGCCACAAATTTCGGGACCCTTAGAACTGGAAAATCAGGTACAATACCTAGACGTGGGTGCTGGTGTCGGGTTGGGTGGACAATACGGGACCGCCTGCGACTGGGATCAGGTTTAGGGAGCCTTAAATCTCAGATTCTTAATCCCAGGGCCAAATAAGGGAACTCTAGGAACCCGAAAGTCCCCAACTTCACTGATAAAGTTGACAGAACCCGAGGGGGCAAAGTGTGAGGCGGTGGGTCCGGCACTGGTAGAAATAAAGGCTGCCCGAAATAAAGGCCCCCCAGAGTGCCGGTGGGATTGATCAAGTGGGTGCAGCTGCAAATGATGTTGGATAAGCGGTGGATCCATAGTATATTACGCTGACTGCGCAGGTGTAACCACAATTTCCACAGCCTCTGCTGTCTTCCAAACAAGCAAAATCTTCCTTCAGGGAAATGGAAGACATTGCATCTCCGGGTAATGTCCACCGCCATTGCAAGCAAACTAATAGGTTAAGAAAGCAAGTACACAAAATTCAAAACAGTAAAAGTAAACAAGCACTAACGATGCGAATGTAACGCTTTTTGATAAACTATTTTATAGAAAAGTTTAAAAGTTGAGGCCTAGTTGAATCTGTTTTCTTTTAGGACATTGTAATTAATGACTTCTTTGGTCGAATTTAAGTTTTATGATCGTTAATTATTCCGCAACATCATAAAGTTTCCCTACACCGACAGTCATTGTAATTGTCATAACACGTTCATAATGTCTTTTCATTGTGAACTTTTGGGTGACAACTGACAAATGACCACCATCTCATTGTATATACGTACAAAACTTACAACAAGTTAATACGATTGGACGCATAAACTACTGCATATTACAAGCTATGGCCACTGAAACAAAAACGCAGGCACGTATTGTGTATGAATGTTCGAAATGTTCAGAAGCAGTAGTTCTAGCCTTCTAGATCATTTGTCGTAACATACTTAGGATTTCAGAGCACACACACGGGTAATCCTTAGAAAACCCATGAGTTCATTTGAGTAAGGTTTCGGGTTATCCTGAGAAAACCCAGGTTTAGTTGTTTGAGTGAGGTTACGGGTGATCCTTAGAAAACCCAGGAGTTTATGGTTAAGGTTGCGGGTGATCCTTAGAAAACCCAGGGATTGTAAAGCGAGCGTACCTGAACAACTGCGAGGACGCAGTTGGATTAAGCGGGGGGAAAATGTAACGTAGCAGTGCAGAAGGCGGGTCTTGCAAATTGCAACGACAGCCGCGTAGTAAAGTGTGTAGTTGAAATTGCAGCTTGGGTTTATAAAGGCTGTTAGAAAAGTTAGTCGTAGGCCGGGATAGTGTAGTGGTCAGCGAGCGCGTCTGCCATTACACGTCTGCCATATTCCGGAGTGTAGCAGAAGGCACAGGTTCGATTCCTGTCCTGGTCTTTTCTGAAAAGGGTATGGGGGAGGCGACCCCCCATCTTTCATCTGACGCAGTGGTCGCCCCCCCAGATCTTTTCTAGAAAAGACCAGGACAGGAATCGAACCTGTGGCTTCTGCTACACTCCGGAATATGGCAGACGTCTAATGGCAGACGCGCTGACCACTAGAATATCCCGGCCTGCGACTAACTTTTCTAACAGCCTTTATCAACCCAAGTAGAACTTCTAACTACACTTTACTACGCGGCTGTCGTTGCAATTTGCAAGACCCGCCTTCTACGCTGACCGCTACGTTACAGTATGAAATAAGCGTTACGGTGCAGACGTATTGTTGCGCCCTCTTTGTGTTTTAATAATAACAAGTTGGGGGGTTCCTTCCTCCCCGGAGATGTTCATTCCAACTGAAAAGGGGCAGGGTTCCTTCCTCCCCGGAGATGTTCATTCCAACTGAAAATCATAGAAAATAATAAAACAAATAGATTTTCTTGAAAAGAGTACGTACGTCATATTAATAGAGAAGAGTATGAAACATTTCCCTATTCTAACCGATCGACGAAACGATGCTCCTTCCGAACTAACCCTTCAACGTCTAACTCCAGGGAAAAACCCCACTCGTTTCAGCACACTGGCAGCTCCAAAACGCTGGTGTCATAATTTCAGGGAAGGAGGTAATCCTACTTGTTTAAATACACCACCCAGCACCACGCTAAGGTTGCGTGCTCTTACTGTAATAATAAAATCAGGCTACACTCAGACTTGGTCTTTTTCACATTTTTTACGTCAAGTGAGCAAAGTGCCTTGGTCAGTCAGCCGCAACACCACCAGTGTTGAAAATATGATCATAAGTTTATTGCCAACAACTTGCGCCCTTCAGAGCACGCAAGCTGGGCTTGGTGGTGTCTTGAAACTAGGTCGGAAAGGGAGGTCTAACTAGTTTTAAACTAAAAGTGCATTAGCAAGAATTAACTTATTACATTTACCAGATACGTTTGTCTCAAAGCCTATTTAGGTAAATCTACGAATGATTCGTTCTAAGAATTAGTAGCCTACTCGATTTGGGCAGACGGACACATTATCACATAAAAAATGCTTCTGTCCTTTTTTTCAAACATTAATTTTATGGCTAACGTATAATCTGACATACGGACATTGCGGTTTGGGTATAAATAAGTCTTGAGTGTCCGTTACGTTCTGAGTTGTAAGTTGTAGAGGGGAACCTGTACCCCCACTACTCCACCCTTATCAGTGCGGTTCCTTCTTTTCCCTTTGTCGCAAGATATTGATAGTCATTCCATTGCTTAACCCACCCACGGAAATGATGTAGGTGCTTCCTTTGAGTCCAGTTCTGTAAATGTACAGCACTTTCATTATTAATGCATTGGAATGAGCTGGTTTGTGGGTACTGGGAACTTGGAAAGTGGCAGGCCCCCCTAAAAACCGAAAATAAAGCGGCACAAATCCGTCGTAAAATCTTTGTCTGTCTAGGCCACAGTAAGCGACTGACTGGCAAGGCAACTCCAATAGATTGAACTAAACTGTCATGCCAAAGTACTGATTTACATAATATTGTTTGTTTTGTCTGGTGATCACCCAATCAAAAACGAGCACAGGTAGAATGCCCGCCCATGTCTGATCGTTTATTGGCCCAGGTGTATTTCTCATTTGCATATAGTCTGTCATTGGAAATCGAGATTGGCACATGTCAATTTGCAAGAATAAAATTAACAGGAATAGGGGGGAATAGGGAATAGTCATTTGTACAGAATGAAGTACGATGATAATAAAATTAAATTCAGTTAGCACTTTTGTCAAAATGGCAAATTTGTTTTCTGCATTATTGTCACAATTTTCTGTCGGTTGACTCAGATGCATTTCTACAATTTTATAGGTTTAAATTCAGCAGATGTCTCGGGGCTAGGAGTACACACAATTTAAGGTGTAACCACAATTTCCACAGCCTCTGCTGTCTTCCAAACAAGCAAAATCTTCCTTCAGGGAAATGGAAGACATTGCATCTCCGGGTAATGTCCACCGCCATTGCAAGCAAACTAATAGGTTAAGAAAGCAAGTACACAAAATTCAAAACAGTAAAAGTAAACAAGCACTAACGATGCGAATGTAACGCTTTTTGATAAACTATTTTATAGAAAAGTTTAAAAGTTGAGGCCTAGTTGAATCTGTTTTCTTTTAGGACATTGTAATTAATGACTTCTTTGGTCGAATTTAAGTTTTATGATCGTTAATTATTCCGCAACATCATAAAGTTTCCCTACACCGACAGTCATTGTAATTGTCATAACACGTTCATAATGTCTTTTCATTGTGAACTTTTGGGTGACAACTGACAAATGACCACCATCTCATTGTATATACGTACAAAACTTACAACAAGTTAATACGATTGGACGCATAAACTACTGCATATTACAAGCTATGGCCACTGAAACAAAAACGCAGGCACGTATTGTGTATGAATGTTCGAAATGTTCAGAAGCAGTAGTTCTAGCCTTCTAGATCATTTGTCGTAACATACTTAGGATTTCAGAGCACACACACGGGTAATCCTTAGAAAACCCATGAGTTCATTTGAGTAAGGTTTCGGGTTATCCTGAGAAAACCCAGGTTTAGTTGTTTGAGTGAGGTTACGGGTGATCCTTAGAAAACCCAGGAGTTTATGGTTAAGGTTGCGGGTGATCCTTAGAAAACCCAGGGATTGTAAAGCGAGCGTACCTGAACAACTGCGAGGACGCAGTTGGATTAAGCGGGGGGGAAAATGTAACGTAGCAGTGCAGAAGGCGGGTCTTGCAAATTGCAACGACAGCCGCGTAGTAAAGTGTGTAGTTGAAATTGCAGCTTGGGTTTATAAAGGCTGTTAGAAAAGTTAGTCGTAGGCCGGGATAGTGTAGTGGTCAGCGAGCGCGTCTGCCATTACACGTCTGCCATATTCCGGAGTGTAGCAGAAGGCACAGGTTCGATTCCTGTCCTGGTCTTTTCTGAAAAGGGTATGGGGGAGGCGACCCCCCATCTTTCATCTGACGCAGTGGTCGCCCCCCAGATCTTTTCTAGAAAAGACCAGGACAGGAATCGAACCTGTGGCTTCTGCTACACTCCGGAATATGGCAGACGTCTAATGGCAGACGCGCTGACCACTAGAATATCCCGGCCTGCGACTAACTTTTCTAACAGCCTTTATCAACCCAAGTAGAACTTCTAACTACACTTTACTACGCGGCTGTCGTTGCAATTTGCAAGACCCGCCTTCTACGCTGACCGCTACGTTACAGTATGAAATAAGCGTTACGGTGCAGACGTATTGTTGCGCCCTCTTTGTGTTTTAATAATAACAAGTTGGGGGGTTCCTTCCTCCCCGGAGATGTTCATTCCAACTGAAAAGGGGCAGGGTTCCTTCCTCCCCGGAGATGTTCATTCCAACTGAAAATCATAGAAAATAATAAAACAAATAGATTTTCTTGAAAAGAGTACGTACGTCATATTAATAGAGAAGAGTATGAAACATTTCCCTATTCTAACCGATCGACGAAACGATGCTCCTTCCGAACTAACCCTTCAACGTCTAACTCCAGGGAAAAACCCCACTCGTTTCAGCACACTGGCAGCTCCAAAACGCTGGTGTCATAATTTCAGGGAAGGAGGTAATCCTACTTGTTTAAATACACCACCCAGCACCACGCTAAGGTTGCGTGCTCTTACTGTAATAATAAAATCAGGCTACACTCAGACTTGGTCTTTTTCACATTTTTTACGTCAAGTGAGCAAAGTGCCTTGGTCAGTCAGCCGCAACACCACCAGTGTTGAAAATATGATCATAAGTTTATTGCCAACAACTTGCGCCCTTCAGAGCGCGCAAGCTGGGCTTGGTGGTGTCTTGAAACTAGGTCGGAAAGGGAGGTCTAACTAGTTTTAAACTAAAAGTGCATTAGCAAGAATTAACTTATTACATTTACCAGATACGTTTGTCTCAAAGCCTATTTAGGTAAATCTACGAATGATTCGTTCTAAGAATTAGTAGCCTACTCGATTTGGGCAGACGGACACATTATCACATAAAAAATGCTTCTGTCCTTTTTTCAAACATTAATTTTATGGCTAACGTATAATCTGACATACGGACATTGCGGTTTGGGTATAAATAAGTCTTGAGTGTCCGTTACGTTCTGAGTTGTAAGTTGTAGAGGGGAACCTGTACCCCCACTACTCCACCCTTATCAGTGCGGTTCCTTCTTTTCCCTTTGTCGCAAGATATTGATAGTCATTCCATTGCTTAACCCACCCACGGAAATGATGTAGGTGCTTCCTTTGAGTCCAGTTCTGTAAATGTACAGCACTTTCATTATTAATGCATTGGAATGAGCTGGTTTGTGGGTACTGGGAACTTGGAAAGTGGCAGGCCCCCCTAAAAACCGAAAATAAAGCGGCACAAATCCGTCGTAAAATCTTTGTCTGTCTAGGCCACAGTAAGCGACTGACTGGCAAGGCAACTCCAATAGATTGAACTAAACTGTCATGCCAAAGTACTGATTTACATAATATTGTTTGTTTTGTCTGGTGATCACCCAATCAAAAACGAGCACAGGTAGAATGCCCGCCCATGTCTGATCGTTTATTGGCCCAGGTGTATTTCTCATTTGCATATAGTCTGTCATTGGAAATCGAGATTGGCACATGTCAATTTGCAAGAATAAAATTAACAGGAATAGGGGGGAATAGGGAATAGTCATTTGTACAGAATGAAGTACGATGATAATAAAATTAAATTCAGTTAGCACTTTTGTCAAAATGGCAAATTTGTTTTCTGCATTATTGTCACAATTTTCTGTCGGTTGACTCAGATGCATTTCTACAATTTTATAGGTTTAAATTCAGCAGATGTCTCGGGGCTAGGAGTACACACAATTAAAGGTGTAACCACAATTTCCACAGCCTCTGCTGTCTTCCAAACAAGCAAAATCTTCCTTCAGCTAAATGGAAGACATTGCATCTCCGGGTAATGTCCACCGCCATTGCAATCAAACTAATAGGTTAAGAAAGCAAGTACACAAAATTCAAAACAGTAAAAGTAAACAAGCACTAACGATGCGAATGTAACGCTTTTTGATAAACTATTTTATAGAAAAGTTTAAAAGTTGAGGCCTAGTTGAATCTGTTTTCTTTTAGGACATTGTAATTAATGACTTCTTTGGTCGAATTTAAGTTTTATGATCGTTAATTATTCCGCAACATCATAAAGTTTCCCTACACCGACAGTCATTGTAATTGTCATAACACGTTCATAATGTCTTTTCATTGTGAACTTTTGGGTGACAACTGACAAATGACCACCATCTCATTGTATATACGTACAAAACTTACAACAAGTTAATACGATTGGACGCATAAACTACTGCATATTACAAGCTATGGCCACTGAAACAAAAACGCAGGCACGTATTGTGTATGAATGTTCGAAATGTTCAGAAGCAGTAGTTCTAGCCTTCTAAATCATTTGT
>JASANF010014109.1:0-61081 GCA_030248245.1 Trissonchulus sp. WLG1_4
TTTGTCTAAGTCATATCCCAGATTGCGAATCCTACACATATTGTGTGGCCGAGTGCATCCAATCCGATCTATCAACGGAGTCCAGTCTAGTTTTTGTCTATGTGTAGATAGTACAAAATGTCATCAAAGAACTAGGTGATTTACAATGAAAATAGTCGTTGGTATTTGCCTGCTTCACGACAGTGAATGCAGATCGGTTCACTGTTTTACTGGTATCAGTTTAGTATATTAGTGTGAGTGAACCGTGCTTAAATCTTTATTCCCCACTTCACTACTTCAGTCACTGCATTTGTTTGCATTACAAATATTATTTGTTTTGTTTGTGCTCCCATGGATTTTTAGCTGGTTAGTTTGTTCTCCATAATCCTGTTTTCGTTGTATGTTACCTAATAACATTGCATTCTCCTGTTATTTAACTGTTATTTTTTTAGTTAGTGGAATCGTTGATTCGTTTCGTATTTTTTGTGTGAAGTGTAGCATGCGTTCTTGATTATTGACAATACGACCTTTTTTGTTGTGGCGACGTTATAGCGATCAGCAAACTAAGCTAAGACAAAGCTTTTGATTAAATCGAAGAGATTTTTTCCGAGTCTGATAACGGTGGATAATATTTTTTAGGAATCAGTGACGAATTACTCAAATCGGGTGGTCTTAATTTACGCAAAGCTCCGGTAAGAATTTTTCTTTGCAGCTTTACGTAAGTTTGTATGTGAAAATCGTTCACGATGAAAATGTTATAGAAACTGTAGAATAGAAATTATGTTATAGAAATTGTGTTTTCTCGAAAATATATCTGGTTTTCCAGATAAGTTTCAAGCGATTAATACTTCATAAAAAACTACACACACTAATTCATGAGTGGTTATATTAATTGTCGTAATTTGGCTTTAACTACTACTTCACTCCCACTCAGGCTGATACTTGTCTCACAAAGGAAAATAGAGGACAAGGTTTCGCCGCAGCGCTTCCCAGAATTTCCTACCAGGGCCCGGTTTCATAAACAGTGAAACGCGATTCATTAGTAACACTGATGCAACATAGAAAATGGAGTATAACTTTGCGTTTACACAATATTTCTGCTGGAAGTTTTGTTGACAGGTTGCCAATATATTGCATAACGTCAGGTTAAAATCTCAAAAAAGTCGCATTGTCCAGTGAAAAATATAGCTAACTTGAAGTCATTCATTAGTCGCAAATATTAGTGAATTTTTTCAAGCCACTAATATTTACTAATATTTGGGACTAATGAATGACTTTGACTTAGCTATACTTTAGACTGCATCAAGCAAACGTTACAAATTTTTACCCACACATTATCTAACATAATAGCAATATGTTGTGAAAGTTTCCAACAGAAAAGTTTCGTAAACCGAAAGTTATAACTCATTTTCTAGCAAACATCAGTGCTACTAATGAATCGCAACTGATCTTTTATGAAACCGGGCCCTGGTCATGTATTGAGAAGGGGGCCCAAATTTTTTGTGCTGTCACAATATGTTTGAATTAGAATATTTGGATCTCCCCCCAATATTGGATCTTCCCCTTCCCCCTCCCCGTACACTTCTGAGATGTTAATATTTAACTTTAATTCATAACTGTATGCGATCAGATAAAAATGTTGATTATTGAATATTTCAACCTTATCGAGTCGTATTATTTTTGTAAATTGTTTATTATTTGCAGAGTGAACCCCGCCAGTATAACGATGAAATCGCCAGTAGATTGCTCAATATTATTCATTTAAGTACTGATCCTGGTAGGTGTCTTTACTTCAATTATACACCGGAATCGCGTTTATGCAAAGAGGACTTCTTTGAGAGGACTTCGTTTAACATGCTAAAGTCTGACAAAAAATAGATGCGCCACTGACTTACTTTAGTGGCATGACTGCTATGACTACTTGCTATACTCTTGATAGTCAAAATCTATTATTTTCGTGACGAAATCACATGTTTCGTTTTCTCAAGTGGTGCAACTTTTTATGTCAGACTAGTATTTTTTAAAGTTTATTACTCTGATTTTTAGTCAGTTTTTTTGACAGAGGTAAAGATAGACCCCTTTCGGGGATTTTCGGACGGGAACCCGCTCTGGCAACTGATGTTCTGCCTATTGCGCTAACCACCACCGATGACACCATGACGGGCTGGGTGGACCTTGCCTCATTGTAGCTCGTGGAGGATTCGAACTGGAGACCTTTTGACCCTCAGCAGGACACACTGCCAATGAGCCGCCCCGCATCTGTTTTTTGACATAATCTTATTAAGTATAATCGACTGCAGAGTGCAGAATACGCAGTAAATGTGCAGCTGAGAAAATCTGGGGGGGGGGGGGAGGGGCGTCGACCGGCGGGGAGGGGGGTGCTACGGCATTTCTTGCCCAGTTAGGGCGGTGACAGCCGATCAGGGGGTAGCGGACCTTTCTGGGGGGAGCGGGGTCGGGTTGGGGGGGAGAGTAATCCTTCCCCAATTCCTCCCCACGCCCATGTATGCTGCAGAGTATTTCGGTGGAACAGTGTTGACACGTTTTCTTTTTTTGGACTAAACTTTTCCTGCGTACTATTTCAGACAGTCAAGTGCGCCTGCTAACGTTGGATCTTGCCTGTACGGTTTTGCGGGAGGCTGTTGGCCAGTCTGTCTTTCTCACAGATCAGCATTTGGCATCGCTGTATTCTGCTCGTGAAAAGATCATCAGCATTTTGAGATACTACTATGAGGTGAGCGTGAGAATAAAAATAAGTGCCGTATAATACCATGAATTTGGTCTTTTTGCTTCGTTTTAGGATGCTCTAAAAAACCTGGTTCATACTTGTCCTTAAGGACACAGGAACACTGACAAGGACTAAGGACATATTTGGGTCGGCTTTTATGAAACTGGCATTATTCTTTTGGCTATAATTTTTCGCCTACTTTTTTGCAGTTGAGTAGGAATTGCACTTTGCGTGGGTATTGTAGAGAGACTGTTGGTGTATTACACAATATCTGTCGCTGTATCCGTGGCAAAACATGACAATGCAGAAAGGTTTTCAAAATGAAAACTTAATTTGAGATATTAATTTGAGTCTGCGCCTTGGCACACATTTTGGAGATTTTTAGTTGCGTTCTGAGATGTACTTAGGTTAGTCATGATTCAGTAGTTTTTTAATTTTCTAGATTCAAATTCGTCGGCTTTGGAATAGTGCTGTGTTTTCTGTTTAGGTCGAAGAAATATTTTTGGATCTCTTTGAAGACGAGTATCACCGTTACAAAGTGAGAAACTATATGTTGAACTAGACAATATATTGGATTGACTTGTATAAATTATTAATTTTTTGAATGCTATTTATTTATTTTTTAAATTTTACACTATCTGTCACGTTTGATTGGTCAGTTTTGAAATAATTTTCCATTTTATTAAGTTTTCATTAAGAGCAAGCATTGAATTTCGGGAGAAAGGCTCTGCTCCTAAAGCGCTAATTATCCATCAATATTTGTCAAATATTATTCGCCAAATTTTCTCTAACTTTGGTTTGGTTTTACCATTTGTTCAGACACTCTTGTGTTATAAACCGTGTATCAACAATGACATTGTGTGTTCATTCTTATCATGTGTTATTATTACAAATCATTGTATAAGCTAATATTGGTGATTTGACTATTTAGAATATATCACGAAGGACAGTGTTTATTCCACTGTTTCAGCAGGGTTTTTTTTTTGGTCTGAAAAGTTTAGGCCACTTGGCCTCAGGTCCAAAATTTTTTAGGCCACTTGACAAAAAGCTTAGGCCAACTCATTTTTGCATTTTTGCGAAAATTATTTACAAAAATGAGCATAGTATATTGTGCAGTTGTGTAGCCAGAAACAAATTTTGGGAGTAATCGACTTTTAGAATTCTCAGTGTTAAAATGCATTTAACAGCAATTTTAACACAAAAACGACACATATTAGCATATTCGTTCAAAAATAATGCTTTTTTTGTTACTAGAGCGGCATATAAAATTTTTTTTGGAGCTCAAAGCTCAATCCACCAAAAATTACACAACAGCTGGCGGATTGGCGAGGATCCAGAAGATTTTTACGGACCATAAATTCACAATTTTTCTGTAATGGGTTAAAAGACACTTTAGCAATTTTACCGCGCCTTACCAACGCAAGATTACTAAACAGTTGCAGGGTCTGGGGGCGGCAGCCCCTAGAAGAAAATTGGCGACTTTTCCAATTTTTAGCCCAAATTTGGTCACGTAGAGACGTATCAGAATTTATTTCTGACAAAAATTGAGACAAAACATCAGAACGTCACATCAGACAGTCTATTACACAAATGTAGCATAATATACTCGTGTACTCATGTAAATGCAGCATAACATACTTGTGTATAGATGCATAGACTTGGATAATAGATAACAACAAGCCACAGAGTCGCAGGGGTCTGGGGGCGGCAGCCCCCAGGAAAAAATTTGGGGAAATTTTTGATTTTTAGGCCAAATTAAGATCAATTGGAGGCGTATCTGAAATTTTTTCTTCATCCACAGCTGAAAAAGTTTAGGCCAGCTGGCCGCAGTCGCTGAAAAAATTTAGGCCAATCTGGAAAAATTTAAGGCGGGTTTAGACGAAGCAATTTTCACGCAATTTCCACGCAATTTTTTTCACGCAATTTTCAAGCAACTTCAGTTGCGTGAAAATTGCTTCGTGTAAACAAGCAAATTTGGATGCAATTTTCACGCAATTTTCAAGCAATTTCCACGCAACTAAAATTTAGCAGTCGATCTCTGCGCGACTACCACAAGCAATTTTCACGCAACTACCAATCAAATTTCGGCTGGTAGTCACGTGGATAGCTGAGAACACAGTTCGGTAGAACAACAAATTCCAATGCCCCAGTTGTTTTTTACTAACGCACACGCACCTACAAGGGCGTAGCCAGGGGGGAATGGGACGTATTTCCTTCTACCCCCGAAATTTTTCCGACTGAAATTTCACACAAGGGTTCCTGTTTGGTTTTTATGGTCCAGGGCGGAAAAATTATCCGATACGCGTCCAACTAACCAAAAAGTAAAAATTTTATAGTTTGTTAAAAAATAAGCAAATCCGAGCCTTCAAGTTTGCGCGGGGGTTCAAAATAGTGTCTTTTGATTGGTAGTTGCGTGAAAATCGCACGCAACTAGTTGCTTGAAAATTGCATGCTCATTGCATGAAAATTGGTTCGTGTAACGGTGTATTTTCACGCAATTTGCAAGTTGCTTGAAAATTGCGTGAAAGCCTAGTTGCGTGAAAATTGCTTCGTGTAAACCCGCCTTTAGACCATGGCCTTAGCTATGGCCTAAAAAAGCCTGGTTTTCAGACATATTATACCATAAATATATATTGAGACACAAACAACCTTCATTATTCGAACTCTATAGGCGATAATTATCAAGTTAATTCCTTTTTTTAGAATCGAAAACTGGCTCTTGGCTTTGTGAGCGCGGATCCCGCCGTGCTGCTGCCCCCTCTTAGCACCCCATTGAGCGGACTGGATTTCATCAAACGTTTGCCGTCTGGAGGCCAGGAACGAGCTAGGCGGGTACGTTTGCGCCGCAAATTATTTTAGGTTCATTTAACGCATGAATCAGCTTTACCGAACAAAACGTACTGGACTTAGTTGGGTTTAGGTATAGGCAGGGATAATAGACTTGACCAAACTAAACAACCCATCCCCCTCGTCCCTTCCCCCACATCCTTAACCAACCTGGCATTTTTTAATAGGGGCTCACACAGTTAAGAAACCCAACAAGACAAGGAAGTAATCTCCTACCCAATATTCATCAAACCCACCCCCCAACTCCACCAAAACCCTATTTGGATGCATCTACTAAACTTTAAAATATTCATCAGCCATCTCACTCAAACCACAAGCTCTACAAAAATAATCACAACAATCCTATATTATATATATATATATATATATATATATATATATATATATATATATATATATATATATATATATATATATATATATATATATATATATATATATATATATATATATATATATATATATATATATACAAATTATACATAGGGCTTGGCTTACCAAGGTTAGGGCGGATGTCCAAAAAAGTGCGGGGAGGGATGTGCCCAAAAGTCAAAGTTCCCGCTCCACTCCAGAAAAATTTACCAGTAAGCTATCTAGTAATTTAAATATAGTCGCAGTTTTGTTTTCAGGCAGTCGGCGTCTATTTTCTGCTGCACCATTTGCTGCTGACCCTGAACAACGAGTCCGAGACCAAGCTGCCGCTGACCAAGCCCGAAGATTGTGTCCATTTGGACGATTCATTGAATCTGAGTATGGTCTTGTAGTACTTGGATGATGTGAATTAAAGTTTGGATTGACAATTTTGGCTAAATAGTTCAGCTGTTGAACTTAGTATTGTTTAACTTTGAATACTTTATTAACTAACAGTGAGTGACTATTTGGTTAGTATTACTGACACTAATACCGCGCAGCAAAAGCAAAATATTATAGCGTATATTATAAAAAGCGATGTCAACTGACAGTTACTGTCAGTTGACATCGCTTTTTATATATAGGTTTGGCGCTATCGCGCCAAACCTGATAATATTCGCTATATTATTTTGTTATTCCTTAAACCAACTAAACACGAGTCTACGACGTTCTAGTTCTGTTTTACGTTTGCCATTCAGTATGTCTCACGATTATTATGCTATAAGTAGTTTTTTTTAAAATACTAATTACCAACTAACCAACTGCCTGTGGTACCTTATTTTCAGACAACAGCGATCTGCTATCTTGTACAGTTGTACAAAATGATGAGTAAGTTTAGTGTATTTGTGCGTACTAACAAGAGTAGATAGATAGTTGGATCCTATTATGTACTCTTTGTACTAACGTAGCTTGTAGAGCAGCGATGTAGTGCAAACGGGGGGGGGGGGGGCATTTTCACGCATCAGGTCCGTTCGCCATTGGTAGAATTAATATAGTTCAATAAAACTGCATATTATCATGTGACATAATCAACTAGTCGTTTCGCATTTCGAAAGTATCGAACCCATGTCCAATTCATAAGTTTATGGTTGACTACTGGTGATCGAACGGAATTGAAGTTCGGGATCTGGATTGTACCGGACCGGGACTCACCCCCTGGATTCGGGATAGGAATTCGGGGTCCCGTTCGATCACTTTTGACTACAACAGTTACCACATTAGTGCCCTCTGTTTTTACCTTTTCAGTAAACTGAAGCGTTTTCTGGTGACCGATGGCCTGCAGTTGATTCTCGTCGAGCCGGACAGCAAGCTAATGGGCTGGGGTATCGTGAGATTCGTGGGATTTCTGCAGGTTCAACATTTTGATGTTATTTTAGCAATACTTTATGATTTTACAGAATCTAACTATTTTTTACTAGAAGATGTATATTAATTATATCGCGAAAAGTTGTCGACTCGATTACTAACGCACTCAAATAAAAGTACAGCATTTTGTGTGTGTCAGTACAGCATTAAGTGTGACCAGGGTTGTTCTGCTGTTGTGAAGTATGTTTTGTGCTTCATCTTATGCATCAAACTACACTTGAATATAAATCAGTGTCAATGTTGGAGGATCGTAGCCTAAATCATCTAAAGCAACACATTAACGTTATGTTTATTGTTTACTGGTGTCGGTGTTTATTTATACGGGACTGAAAACACTACTGTTATTTGAATGTGATAGTTGTTTCTAGGCATAGGATTTGAGTTCACTGTTTGGGATGTCCTGCATGATGTAGTTGTTTTTTAAAGACTTTACTTCCGCCTGCCGACAATCACAAGTCCACGTACGGTTAAGGGTCGATTCGTATGTACAGCCGTATGTCTCTTCAGCCAGCACAATCACGAAATAATCACGCCACAAACTGAGCTTATACACTTTTAGTGGCGTAAAGTTTTAAGTCAGCCCATGGATCAACCTTTAATCTTAATTTTTTTTAGGATCTGGAAGTGAACGGAGACAAGGAGGATAGTCGGGCCCTGTTTGTGACCGTCCACCAGCCCTCGGCAAAACTGGCCGCCTCCACAAAGCCACTGCTGGCCGCAAAATTTGTCTTTGACGATCATATTCGATGCATGGCCGCCAAGCAACGCTTGTCTAAAGTTAGTCTCCAGTTTTGTTAGTTTTGGTTGCTAATACTCGGCGAATAATTGCTTAAAAGGGTTATGTGAACAGCAAGAAAAGTTATTTTTATAAAAAAAATTTCAAGGACAATAGTTTTGATTGCGAGAACGTTAATTAGTTAGTTAGGAAAACAATTAGTTTGCAATAAAAAAACATATTTTATACAATATCTACAATACTATGAATTAATTATTTTACGTATAATTATGTAAAATTGCGTAAATTGTTACTTTATGTAATATTGCGTAAATTATAGACCGTCAAGATAGTTTCATATTTCAGGGTCGGCAAAAAGCTCGTCAGTACAAAATGGATCTAGTAGCTGATTTATTGGATATCAAAAAGCGTTCTGCCAGCGCACAGCCACAGCCAGCCCCCCCTTTGAAGACAATGACTGTGCGGAGTAATATTAGGCCGGGTATGCGAGGCTAAATTCTGATAGCTTGACTAGTCATACTTATAGCTGTTTGTTAATTTAGGGCCAGTAAATTAATATGAACACTGGATTATCTGGCTTAAGGGGGGGGGGGGGCTACCCAGGTCAAAAATCAAAGTTCTCCAATTTTGCTTATTTTCACATATGTTACTCCCCAAGGCGCCCCAACGTCAAATGAGAACAATTAAGCTTGAAGGTGCACTTTTGGATCAGTGCGTTCGTCAGTGTCACTTTCCAATTCCAAGCGAAAAAATGTGGATTTATAGCTTTTCGAAAATATTCAAATTTTGTCGAAAATCATTACAGCTACGCTTTAATTTCAGTTGAACTAAACTGAACGAAAACGAAATGAAAACGAAAACGAAAGCGAAAACGAAAACGAAATGCACGAAACTCAAATAATTTCTATTGCGACTTAAAAGTTGTAAGCCTAGACACTTGATTTGATTAGTTTTTAATGGATGCGAGCGCCTGTCTTTTTCTGCTGCCCTGAGTAGTGCTTTGCTATTCATGTTTGCCGCTCTCATTCTCAGCTGCGTAGGTAAATATACTAAACTTTAAAGAAACATACCGCAATTATGTAACTTGAAAGCTGAGACCGCCTCAGCTGCCAAATTACACAACGAGCGAAAACGAAAACGAAGCAAAGAGCGAAAACGAAACGAAATTGAACGAAAGCAAAAACGAAAGCGAAAACGAAAACGAAATTTTTATCAACTGAAATTTAAGCGTAGCTGTATTTACATAGGCAAAAGTACGCAAAAATGCCTAAAAGTTGCCCTTAGTTGAACAGTTCTAACACAAACCACATCAAGCCAATCAGGCTGAAACTTGGCATAGTAGCAGCCCACATGCATGCGCAAAATCGTATGATCCGGATTTTTGATATGTATTTTCAATTCTAAAATCGAGGGCGAAATGTGATAAAATGGCTGTTTTTTGGGCACGCCAAATTTGAGTGATTTTACATTTGGCGTCACTGCTCAGGCCATGGGCAAAAATTTCAAAAAAATCATAGAGGTTGAGATATGACATTAGGCTATCGAATCATGGAAAAATCAGCTTCGTCAGTATTAACAAAAATTTCGAGTAAAGGAGCGCTTTGTGAGCACAAAAAACTTTTTTTTGCGCCTACGATTTACACGTAAAATTGAATTTTTGGGACTCACTAGTAAAAAATTGGCAAAAGCATTGATTGCAGTTTGTTACATCTGCGATGCGCCTTCCTTGGGGCTACATTGCGTGCAAATTTGAAGCGAATCGGAGAACCTAAAATTTTCACTTTTACAGGTAGCCCCCCCCCTTAACCTCATAACGCTACATTTAGGATTAACTTAATTTTATAAAATTTGGAAAGGCAGATTTTATACGGTTTAGTAGTTTTGCAAAGTATTGTAAACTTTAGTCGATGTACTCTTGAGTTACTGAAGTTAATCTGGTTAATCTAATCCAGCTCATATAATTTATGAAAAGAACCTTGGCAAAATAGAAAAAAATCACGGGCTAAAAAATCAAATGAAAAACAGCGCGGCCATAGTCGTGCTGATGAGTTATGGGCTGTTAGTTTTTGATTGAACCCCTTAAAAAACCAGTCACAGGTTTTTTTCACTATTTTTTCATGTCGTATACTCCTGTAGTCATTCCTATACTTCCGTTTGAGATACCGTCCGACCAGTCCATTTGACTAGATACAGGATTAGGCTACAAGTTCAAGATTAAAGATGTGCATTGCGGATGCAACCTGTTTTTGTGTTTCAGGTCCAAACAGGAAGTTCCCTGGGGGAGCAACTCCCGCTGCTGCTACTGAAACCAAAGTAAGATTTTGTGCGGTAATTGACTAGTGCGGAGCTGCTTTGGATAATGCAGTCTAAATTTAGTCATTTTTAGTAAGGACAGGGATAAGCTCGAATTTCGGTCAGAAGAATAAATTAGCAGGAACGTCTTGGCTAACTTTTTTCGCTCTGTAAGTGGCCCCAGTTTCTTTTTGCAATAAATAGTCTAGTTTGGTTTGGTAGTTTTTTGTGAATTGCTCAAGGACAAAACGATAAAGGCGGGGCCAAGAACGAATAAAAATCGGGCTTTAATGCTGATTTTTTCCGTCTAACTACTGGGTTTAAATTTATGGGTTCAGAGTTCAGACATTCAGTTGAATTTCTTTCTCAAAATGCTAAAATTTTTTGTTATGTTTCTGTTTTAGCAATCAACAATGTGCGAGAAACACTGTGTGGCCAACACTAGTCAGTCGTCATCGCCAAAAACTTCACCACCTCCCGAACAGACGTGTGAAAAGTCTGCCACAGACTCTCCGCACAAAATCACTCCCGAACTGCAGTCACCAGTCACCAAACAGCGCATAGCCTTTGTGCGAAATATTGTGCCGGCCGCCCTGCCCGATCCCACAGCGCTGAATCAGCCGAAATCCAACTGTCTGCATCCCACTACGGCAACGCTGAAGCGTAAAGTTCGCGTCCTAAGCGTTGGGTCTCTGGCCAAGGAAGCCGGAAGCGATATACCGTTGCAAAGCGTGGATAGCGGAAGTCAGTCGGCTAGAGAATCCGCCGGTAACTCGACTACGACAGAGGATCATGAGGGTCAATCGGATACGGGTCGATCTAGGAGCAAGCGGCAGCATATTTCGGTGATTTTGACCGGAGGCGCGACGCCGGACTCGAATAGTCGCCCTGAGAGTCCGTGTTTCCGACGAAGTCAATCGCTGAGTCCGACTCTGTTGCGGAAAACCATACCAGGCGACAGCGCTGAAGCCTCACCTTGTCATCGGGCTGTGGGCCAGACCTCGGGCACCGCTGGCTATGGCGTCACGCGGGCGTACGGACGCACAGACACGGCGCCCTGCTTTAATAGCAACCAGCTGCTGATGATGCTGACAGCCAATCAGAGCACAGATTTTGGGTCAACCAGTGGCACTACTAAAATGCGCCGGTCCAACACTGTGGACAGTTATATGCAGGGTGATCGCCAGGCTTCTGTGGAGCCCAGTGGAGTGGTCAGTCTTTGGGATCAGGGAGGGGGCCTGTCACGCAGCGTACGCGTGCTCCCCCCCGTTGACGGTGAAACGGATCAAATTCCCGAACAGTCAAATTCAACTGAAGACTTTTTGATCGATGAAACTGGATTTGAAGTGCAGGAAGATTCGCTTACGGTCGACTTGGAACGCGGTGTATCATCGCTACAGTGTTTTGCGGCCAGACCCAAGCGAAAACCAATCGTGCATAATCTGTAGCGACAGGGTATTTTGATTCTGGATAGTGGGATAATGGATTGTGATTAATAATTGAAGTAGATTAGATTGGTGAATTGGGTATTCAGTATGAAAACTGATCTGCGGATTAGGTTAAGCTTATTTGAATTTACGATGCAATTAAGTACATGTAGCTGATTACGCAATGCTGACATCGTGTTAGCTAGAAAAGTTTTAGACAACTAAGTTTTAACCTAATCCTGTCATTTTGGTCTATGATAGTGGGCTAAACAGTGCTCCGAGGAACACTTATTTGCATTTAAAGTCTGACCAGAAATATTGGTGAATCCTGAGACAAATGAGGTGGCGTGCTTTGTGTGACTACTCGCTGTACTCTTGATGCTTGCAATAGCGTGCTTTCTTTTTGTCTCGGGGTCCAGCATTCTTAGCACAGTTTAATTGGTTTTATGTATGCTAAATAGTAAATAAGTATAAAATGATAGGACGTGTATGGCTGTGTTCTGATTATGCAGGTTAAGGGCTAAAATATTTTTCACTGAACAATGATGTGTGGGTGGAGCAAACTCCCGACTTTGATTCGTTACAGCTGCTGAGCTTCGAATAAGATTGTCATACTGTTTCCTATTATGTACTTTTTGCTTTTGCCAATTTATTTATGTGATTAATTTGTCAGTGACAACTTAATGACTAAGCAAGGAATTTTAAACGTGTTTTCAGGGACTAAGTTTAAATTGAGTTGTAATGGAGGATTTTGAGTTTAATGTAGGATTCTTTTATCAGGTTCTAAAGTGATAGTGGCTAGCAAATCGGCTACTGTCAGTATGTTTGAACAGGGCCTAGCAAAGTCATACTTGTTTGTGTGTAATACGTCAAGCTGACTTAGTCTTTGTCTGTTTGTATATTCTGTAGTCTTGTTTGTAAATATTCACAATGTGATTTTTGTTTAGTTAATTTTAGTGTGTATTAATATATTAGTAGTACAGTGTCATATGTATGAGTTTATAAGAGTAAGGTTTAGTCTTGATATGCTAATGCTACGGTAGGAGAGATGACTTTATTGTAGAAAACTTGCTCTTTGAGCTTAAAATTTACCTTTTAGTGTTGCTCCTTTAACTTGTTAAACCGGTAGATTGAGCTTTACTAACGGTTAACTTTAGCAGCAGCTAGAAGCATCGCTAGGAATTGGGATGTAATATATTCAATCAATCATTCGGTCCTGTGTGTCCCGTATGTGAAAACATCAGGCTACCCATAAATTTGTTTTTAACATAGATTTATGATAGAACATGAGGTGATCCAGAAGTTATGTAAAGCTTCTGAAACACCTATAACGATATGTAAGACTTTATGGGACCCATAAGACTTATGTGAAGTTTCTGAAACGACCCCCAGGTTGGAAATCACAGAAGTATTGGGGCTAGCCGCTAGAGCTATTCAATATTACATGTTATGAAGAGTTTTACGTTGCTCTCTCCCCAGCTAATGAAAGAGATAGAGCGTTAATAGCGGAAAGCAATCCGACTAACTCGGCGGCCAATAAAAATCAACTGGTGTATTAGCAAATACTGCTCTGCAGCAGCTTCATTCAGTTAGCTGAGTCAAGTAGTTTCACTCTGCTTCTGCTGGGTTGGCGCACACTGTATATTGCTGATCGAAATCGGATAGTTGCTTAAATATATGATTATTACGCATTCGGTCAGTTAGCCAATGCCCAATGCTGTTAAGTGGGGGGCGGTAGTAGCCTTGGGGGAGTATGTGAAAATAAGCATAATTGGAGAAGTTTGATTTTGACTTAAGTACCCCCCTCCCTTAAAGTCGGAAGCGAACGCATCGATCACACTTGGGCAATTATGGAAATTATGGCGAGGGGTGGAATAATTACAACTCATCTCCAGCGTTTTGCAAATAGAATAGGCTTGACTGATCTTCCTCTGTGTGTACTCTTGCTAAGACTTGTGATATTATGTATGATTCTTTATTATAATATTCGCTGTAAAATACTTGTAAAATGAAGTTTATTATTAGCAGGACATAAAGAGGACTGATTCCTCAGGTAGACTCAGCCAATTCATCATTTTTATGAAAACAATTGAAACGTTTAAGATTTTTTAAATGTTTTCAAGGAAACTGTCAACGGCAAGATACTTAACATAACTTGAATGTTTTTCAAAACTTATTCTTCATTCTAACTTTATTAAAGCTTTTGTCAGACTACAAATAGCTTCTCTGAAGTGTACTGTTTACGTTTTGACATCCTTTTATAGAGTTATTTAACAAGTTGAAATTTTATCATAATATGAATGTTTTATAGACAGTTGGGTCGCCAAAGCGCTATTGAGAAATTTTCATGGATGACATTCTTCGAAATTAACATTTTTGAGAATTTACGCATGTTTGACTAAAAAGCTTGCTTCTTGACTTTTGGCTTATGACTTCTTTTTCAAAAGCTCTTAGTCGACAGCCTTAATCCAGGTACCTGGATCCTAAGCTAATCACCTAGTCGACCCGGCTGTATTTGTGCTGTTTGTATTATCGTATTTGAATATTTTTATTTTTACTAGTCAGTCTGTCGTTCTTGTGTACTCGTGGCCGAGTTCTCAACTATGTGGAGTCGTCGTCGAATGCACGTCCGAATTAAATAGACTAGTATTAATTACACAAATTTAAATGATTTAGTCGCATTTTTTTATAATGTGCTGTACCACTTCAAGTAAGAATTTACACAAGCTGTCTAAAACGTTATTTTTAAATGAAATCGAACATCGTAAAACATTTCTGTATATTTCATACCATCAAATGTTTGACTTAGACAGGGTTCAAATTAAACACCTGTGAATCCCACCAATAGCATCGGTTGTTCCTTTTTCAGATTCAGTCGATGTTGCAAAGCACGTGATTTGGTAGTCTAGTGGTTTTGTTGAAAAGGACTGCAGGCACTGTATGTAGTTTTTGAAATCGAACCACATAATGTATATTAATTGTCTAGTGAATCTTTGTCTGTGACATGTACTGTAATTTCAGTAAAATTTTACCCCATGAGTCGGTTTGCATTGCCATTAAATCGTGTTTTTGTTGTCTCTTTCTCTGAGAGCATAGATCGGATTGATATTTGTTGCCAAAGCTGTCGCAAGGGTGTATATTAGTTGTATCAAAAGTACGTAATAGTCTTCCAGAAAAACAGTGTGACAGTTCTTGCCAGGGAGTGATATAGCTCTCGTAGATGCGATCATCTGTATCGGCCATGTCATTTAAGTTTGCTCACATACCTAACTACCACCAATCAGCCCACAGATTCTCGGCATGACCCACTTAAGGAAAAAATATTTAATTCGGTGTTAAAGGTTAAAAGTTAACTCATTACAAAAACACCACAAATAGCAAATTACTCAATAGCATTGATCAATGTTGCTAAAACGCCACAAATAGCAAATAGCAAGGGTTGCAAATAGCTTTCAGGATGTTTCGGCAAAGTTTAATCAAAATTGAGATACGAGAACGTATGTTAAAGAAATGGAGAACAGTTCAGTACAAGTTTTTATCTTTGCTGAAACATTGCAATAATGTCTCAAAAGACATTTGTAAATCTTTTATGCACTAAGGTGTGATACGATGAAATGTATACGTGTTTTATAAAACTTCGACAAGTAGGTTAATTTCGACTGGCACCTTCGACTACTGGCAGAAGGAGATGTGTCTCACTCTTCTTCTATAAGAGTACTCACGAGGCTATTAATGCTATGCATATAGACAAATTGAACCGTGATTTCATTACGAAAAGAACGAGTTTAAGGTGGTAGCTCCAGAGTCGCAGTTATTTTACATGAGGCTTTTTTCAAACCGGTTTTTTAGAACAGTCAGTAAAGCAGGAATAAAATGGCTACACTATTTCGAAACAGTACTAAGAAGTGTCTACTATCATGTTTTGATCACTGATAAAATGCCCAAGTTAGGACTAGCTACTCTGTTGGCTTATAGTCCAGTAAATACTCTGGGTGTTTTTTGGTGTAGTTTAAGTAAATTACAGTATGCCCATAGTTTCTAGATCTTTCTGAAAAAAGGGTCACTGCGACTATGGATATGGAAGTACCACCTTAAGTCATTACACGCTTCTCTAACGCTCGAAAAGTGCGCTAGGAACGTCTCTATGTGGCCCCACCCCCGCCCTAATTAAAAAGGTCCATGCATTTGCATATTTAGCACATTTCAACGTTGCATATTGATCAAATTGTTGAAATCGTGTAAATGTGTGATACTTGATACTTGATATTAGATAGTGACCAGGGGCGGTCCCAGGGGGGGGTCGCCCCCCTCCTGAAATTTTTTCCGACTGCAATTTTACACAAGGATTAAAAATTGATCAAAGGCCTTTTGGTTTTTATTGACCGGCCGAAAAAAATTTCGATACGTCTCCAATTGACCAAATTGGTACCAAAAATCAAAAATTTCCCCAATTTTTTTTCTGGGGGCTGCCGTCCACAGACCCCTGCGACTCTGTGGCTTACTATTTCTTGTTCTTATCCTTTACCAAAGCCTATGCATGTATACGCAAGTACATTAGGCAGCATTAGCATGTCTACACGAGTACATTATGCTGTATTTAGTTGTGTAATACACTGTCTGATGCTCCCATCTTTTGTTTTATTTTCCTGTCGGAAAGATGAAATTTCCGATACGTCTCCAGTTGACCAAAATCGGCCTAAAAATTGAAAAGTCTCCATTTATTTCTCCGTACACCACTGGTTTTACTACAAACACATTCAACTCATTGCCTTGATATGGCTGCGGCAATAACAAGATAGCGTAAAGCTAAAAAACGCTATTATAAAAAGTGAAAAATTCTTCAGATCTCCGCCCCCCTCCCGAAATCAAAGTCTGGGACCGCCAGTGATAGTGACTAGTAGTAGTGAGTGACTCTGTAAAGCAGTGAAGGCTCACGGCTGTAAAGTATGACAGGCCCGTTAGGTACTTACTTAGGACGATTACTGACAGCTCAGCATTGGCTCAGTAACTCAAATGGTAGAGCGCTTGTCCACAGATTCAGGGATGGGCGGTTCGATTCCCCCACGGGTCATTACGATCCTATTGCTGTTTCGTTAGAATCTTTCAACATATCATAGTTTTTAGACATCGAAATGGCTGAGTCTGCGAAGCCCTCTCCCAGTGACAACGTTGAGGCATCAACGTCAGCAACGTGTCCGACCAATGTGAATGCTCCCGTGTGTTTGATTGTTCTCGGAATGGCCGGATCTGGCAAAACCACCTTTGTTCAGGTACGTTTTACCCGAGTGGTAGTGTTAGTTAAGTTCTCTAATTTTAGGAATTGCCAGCGTCTACGTATATATATATATATATATATATATATATATATATATATATATATATATATATATATATATATATATATATATATACATACATATATATATATATATATATATATATATATATATATATATATATATATATATATATATATATATATATATATATATATATATATATGCCAATTTATGCGTCTGCAGAATTCATCACGTTGGATAGAAATTGGAAAGCTATCACTTTGAATTTTTCTTGAAACCGATTGCATTACTTTTTGTACTGTTTTTTTCAGCGCCTAACTGCGCATTTGTTTGCCCGGAAGACACCGCCCTACGTTATCAACTTGGACCCAGCAGTCAAAGAAGTTCCCTATCCTGCAAACATAGGTTGGTTTGAGTTGATTTATTTTTTTATAATTTGAAATTTTGTTTCGGGTCTGTGTTGAACACGATTTTGGTAAACGGTGGGCTATAGTATAAATAAGGGGGTGAAGGTAGAGTTTGAGAAGTGGAAATAAGGTTTTGTCTAAGCGAGGCGTTTCTCCCTCCTGAAAAAAATTTATTTGACATTTTATGATTTTTTTGAAAAATGTGTGCTTCTTATATTTGCCTTATTCTAGATATCCGGGATACTGTAAAATACAAAGAAGTGATGAAGCAGTAAGTTTAATTTTGGATAGTGATAATGTTGTTAGTTACAGAATTATTTTTTATTTTGTGTGACTTTATTACATCATTAATACGTGTATCTGGGGATCTGGGGGTTCGGGCAACCCCCCCCCCCCCACACAGATTTGAGATTCCCTCCCCTCCCTCCCCTCAGACTTAACATATCGGGACAGGCCCCGAGAAAATTGTGCCATGAAATTAAATTTGGCCCGGAATAGAAGGTAATTCAATGTAACCTAACCTAGTCAATCTAATAGGGATGGAAGTCTCGGTCTCGGTCTCGGTCAAAACCCGAGACTAGCCCAGTCTCGGTCTCGGTCTCGGTCTCGGTAGTCGAAAAGTCTCGGTTTGTACCCGGTCTCGGTTTTTCAAATCTGTGAAAAATTTTCCTGTGGTCCCCCCTTTGGTTTATATTTTTGGCAGAAAATTTTTTTCGAAAGTTTTTATTTCACCAAAATTTCACATCAAACAGTGAGATTCTGTCGATTTTTTTCCTAAAACAGCTTTACTGTGGTTGTTTAGTTTATCAGAAACATAGTATATACACGCACAAAAATGTATGTTTATGATTAGGTTTCTTATTTCATATTTTTTTCAAGTCTGTCTGTGTGATTATTATTATATTTTATTCTTTAATCTTTAGTGTTTGGCTGGTCAACTTTGTTATTCTGGCTTGACATACTTAATAACTGTAATATCCAATTAGTATGAGTTTAGCAAAAAATCAAAAATAAATCTGAAAGTTCAACTAGACGCACTAGTCAGAACTATGTAGTTCGGTAGATGAGAAGGGAAGACTCTACTCCCAACTAAAATTTAGTCCCAGGGGATTGAGGGGGCACAATTCAAAGGGGTGTCACGCCGGAGGCAAATAATGAAAGAGCGTCACGGCGCTCAGGACTAATTTTTGAGCTAAAAACCCTTTTTATCTTGGGTGTATAGTTTAGCAGAACATTGGTGATTCCAATACAAGCTGAGCGATTTTTAACTAAATTCAGCCAAACAGTGTCTGATATTGCTATTTTCTGGCGTGAACAAGGATAAATTGCGTCTGCTTTGGGACAGAGGTCAAAATTTCACAGTATTTAAGTAGACACGGCCCCATACCCACACAAAAGGAGGAAAGAGCCAGGAACGTAACCAACATTGCCGTGATGTAGCTGTTAACTATATATACATAAGGGGTGGATTTCACCACGGTGGTTTTTAAAAACCATGGTTTTACGTACGTCTGCATATAATTTGCACATAATTTCATTACGAAATATAGTCTGATTCGTTAAGAATTTCGTGACTTCTCTAAAACCATGGTTTTTGCTCAGTTGAAATTTAAAACCTGCAGCATAGCAGGTTTTTCTTCTGTAAGGTTAGTCTTTTCATTTTTAAACTCCCCCCACTCAACAGCGCAAAAACCCCACCCCCCCCCCCCTCTTATTTAACCTTTTTAAAAAAAAAAACTAATTATTCGTTTTTTTCTCTTCTTTCTTGAAACAAACCCCCCCCCAAAACAAAAAAAAAAAACAAAACAAAAAAAAAACAAAAAAACTTAAGTTTCAACTAAGCAAAAACCATGGTTTAAGAATATCAACGAAATTCGTAAGGAATCAGGCAATATTTCGTAATGAAATTATGTGCAAATCATGTAAAAACGTACGTAAAACCATGGTTTTTAAAAACCACCGTGGTGAAATCCACCCAAGGTGTCTGACCATGGTCTTGTAAGTTTACCTAAAAACTTATAAAAAGTCATCAAACCAATAGGTGAAAATTGGCAAAAAATGACCCAAAGTCTCGGTTTTGGCGGTCTCGGAATTTGGTCTCGGTCTCGGTAGTCTCGGTTTCGTAGTCTCGGTCTCGGTCTCGGAAAAAAAACCGAGACTTCCATCCCTACAATCTAACCTAGCAGACAAAAATTTCTTTTACTGGTGGGATGCAAATTAAGCAGTCCTTAGTGTCGGTGACTTTATTACTTAGTTTGAGTGCAGTTATTGAGGACCCCCGGATATTCTGTTAAAAGGATTCAACTGTCTGGAGGCTTATGAGTAGCTTTTCAAACGTTTTGAACCGATTAAATTTTACTCAGGATTGATTGATTGATTAATTGGATTGATTGATTGATTGACACTCAAATAGTTAAATTATGTACATGTTTGTTGAATATCCAAGTTGGTTCAATTGAGCCGGGGCGAATTATTTTATGATTTTTGTGGGGTTTAACGACTTTGTGTCTATCATCTTATCTGTCTTTTTCACATTTTGCTTTATGTATTTATATTCAGTGCAAGTGTGTCCCGGCATCAGCTAATTCCAATTAGCAATATTCTTTCCATTGTTATCAGCTTAAATTGATAGTTGATCATTCGCTGGTAATTTCACCTGCCTGTCAACAAATAGCTAATAATAGCAGTTTTGGCAGAGAATTAGAATTTGAATAAACTATCCTTTTTAAAGTTAATCCCCTTATCATTTTTTGAAATATGGTATCGTTTCAAAAATAATCCCTTTATCATGTTTCCTGAATATTTATCAGTTGTTTACACATTTACTGAGACTGCCATTTCAAATTGGGATTACTGCCAGTTCAGACCAGAAATACAAGACTGTTTATAGCTCTTTATTAAGAATACGATAATAATACCACAAGTATAAAAAATAAACAAGCTTAGAGCGGAACAGATTTATCAAGTTTAAAAAATTTGAAACATTTTAAAATTGCTTTAAACTGGTTAACAATTACCCGCGCTGACAATTTATGAATTTTTGGTAATTTTTCAAACAGGATGAGTAATGTTAAATTTTTTAAATTTAATGTTCGTGATGAATGGACGATTATTATGGTGAAATTTAGCGTCTCATAAATCAAAAATTTGATAACCAAAATTGGCAAGCGATATAATGCCAGGTTTTGTAATAGAGTTTGGAAAATATGGAAAAGATTTAGAAATTTAAATTTACTACAGTGAAGGAAGCTGTTAATTTATAGTAGGAGTCATTCACCAAGTATATGGCAATGAAAATGTTTCATGTTTTATATTTTTCATTAACCGTAAATTCCAATGCGTCAACTTTTTTCGAGACACACTTTTTGTGTAGATGATTTAAAACATTTGGAAAATTGCGTACAAATTTTTGAAATTCATTTGTACAGTTGCAAATTTAAAACAAACTGTTTTTGTTTGCATAATGGTATATGAAGGCGATTTACTTGAAAACTATTAAAATAACATACCTAAGCATTAAAACCAGTGAAATGCTCATATCAGATTTTTTAGTATAATTTTATAATTTTTTTTACTATAATTTGTTAAAATATACACAGGAATGTTCAGATTGCAATTACTGGATTTGCTACACTTTTAAGTAAAAGACAAAAATTGATACAGTTGTAGGTTGATTTTTTAATTACTTTTTACGGTAGAATTAACTGCTTATGTATAATATACTTTTTGAACTCCGAAATATGACTTTAATCCAGTTAAACAGTGAAATACTGTTGAATGTACCCAGTTTCAATAATGTCAAGTCAATAGAATTACGTACGGTACCGTAAAAAGTACGAAACACGAAACAGTTATACTGTTTTAATAACAACCCATATATACGCAAGCAATACACACTAGTAAGTAATACAATGTAAGTCAACTCATACATGTAACGAAATTACAATTTAAGGGCTGTCTGGCCAAGTTTTTGGACCCTGCCTCCTGTTCGATCGAAAATACCCTAAATTTAGCGGAATTTTTGAAAAGTGTCTTTTTTTACCCACTTTTGCTTGTCTTTCGGGACACTTTCCCCGACTCAAATTTTTTCTAAGAGGGGATTCCCCACATCTCCTGCCCTCTTAACATGTATGTGTCAACTCAAGATTAAATCTATTACCGGTGTAAAATATGAATTTCATTGGATTAAAGTCAAGCTCTGCAAAGTGACCTTTGGAATTGGCTTTTTCCCCAGTCTCCTGGCCCCCCTCCTTTAGGCGCAGCATTTGGAGCAGCAGTCACAGGGGTCACACTTGCAGGGGTTGCAGTCGCAGGGGGGGTCCTTGGCCGCGCACTGACAGCACTTGCACTTGCAGCCCTCCTTGCCCTCCCGGGACGGACAGGTCTGGGGTCGCTTGCTGTCGCACTCGCACGGGTCACACTTGCAGGCATCGCCGCAGGGGCAGCAGGTTTTGGCTGAAATACAAATAGCAATGGCTATATAATATGTGACGGGGTCAAAATTTGTTTGGGGGGCTTTTCCGGTCAACCCTCCCCTCTTGATCGATCTAAAATTCGCGAAATTTTGCAATATTTTCAAAAATGTGTCATTTTTATTCACTTTTGCCTACATTTACGACACCCTATCCCTCGGATTCTCGATTTTGGTGGGTCCCCTCATCCCCCCAACAATCAAACATACAGGGGAGTAGCAGACATTGTACGAGGTTTCGCGAAAGGCGTGAAGACTGGCACACAATGTCCATCCATATCTAGCAATTCGCCACTGCATCACATTGAATGATAGGTACAGATCAGTCCCGTTCTGACTTCTTTTTCCCGAGACCGGATAACCCGTTACTCAACTAAATCTCATTCGCAACGACTACTGGGCTTTGTTTGTGGGAGGGAGGGCAAGTTACTTATGGAGTATTGTAACGCTGACTAAAATATCATGTTAATAGAATTTTGTACTTACTGTCTGGCATGTTGAAGTGATTGGAAGTGTTTCTTGGAGAAATCAAGAATGATCTGAAACAAGAATTAAATTTAATACGATAAAACTGTGCTGCTTACCACCTCTGAAAAAAGCTATTACCGACCGGTTCGGGGAACGTGCCGCCCTCTCGCTCATACGTGCAAAAGTGACAAATCAGAGAGCTGGCACTCTGTCCCCAAATTTTAGAGTTTTCCTCCTTAATCGAATGAAAAACGCTAAATTTTGCAAATTTTTCGAAAATAGTGCCATTTTTATACGCATTTGCTCAGATTTTTGAGTCCTCCTCAGATTCTTGATTTATAAATAATCCTCGTCCACCCTCAAAAAACAAATTTTAGTCAAAGCGTCCTTTCTCGCCCTTTCAATATTTTTTATTAATCAGATACTTAACACTCAGTGACAACCAATCCCACTAATTCAGACACTGCTGCGAAAAAAATTATAAACACTACAAATTCATTCGCTAAAGTTTAAATTTTGGCTTTAGTTTCCTATCACGCGCTGTGGTATCAGTTTAATCACCATGGTAACCCATACCTTGGTTGGAATCCAAATCACTGCTGAAAATCACAAGAGCCAGTTGGTAATAGTACACCGCCAAACAGTTGTGCTGCAAAATAACAGTAGAGTTTTGGCGCGCCGCAGTTAACAGTCAGACTGATGTTGCACAGTGACAACTGGTGGGTTTATATAATCGGCGGACAGTGACGTGTCGCGACAGAAAAAAATTGGCGCAAAAGTAGACTGCTGTGTGTTTTATGTATATGTGCATGAGTTCAGTGCCAACAAGCATATAAGAGCATATAAGGCCATATAATGTGTGAATAGGCGGCTTGAAACCGGTTCTTTTGGACGCATAATTTTTTCGTCTGTCACACACAGAAGGGGGACAGGATTTGTTTAAAATTTATTTTAATTAAAATTGTTGGAAAAATTCAATAGTCTGTTACTCTGTGGTGCAGTTGAAATTTTTTGCACATAAAAAAATAAAATTAAAATTGCAATTTGTATAGTTTTTGAAAGCGACAGCCCGCATGACAGGATTTTTTCAATTTTCAAGTGACACATGGATTGCGATTGCATGAGCTATAAGTCTGTCTAGTCAGTCTGATACTCAGGAAAGTGACTAAGCAATGAACGCGCAGTAAGCCGTTACTGTAACCGAGTGGTTTTAATGTGACAGGTTTACAGTTTGACGGGCTGTGTCACATTAAGCTGAGAAGCAAGGCTTGTTATCGCAAAACACTTTTGTACAGTTGACCGTGTGATTGAAATTCGGAAATCACCCACGAGTTGATTCAGCCGTAGCACTAGCACTGCATTTGGGCCTAGCATTTGACATGATAAAAGTTTTGGGCGCTCCACCTTTGATGAAATTTTGAATTGAGCAGACATAACAGCTAAAAGTGTCATCAGAAGACCGTCATTGGGCACTGCTCGAAAAGATGATTTAACTTGTAGCAAAAGCAGGTTTGTACAATGTAGGCAGGCATAGGCCGGGGTTGGGTATGGATCAGGAAATTGGGTCAGTCAAGTCGGTCATTGAAACAGTCAACTGAGCAGGCGCAGCTAAGTTTGTCTTCGTCTCCCGTGGGTCAGTTCGAGACCCATTGTCCCCCAGAAAGCAGCCCCATTAATAGCTGTGGTACTGAGTTCTGAAAGGGCTGGGACCGGACCAACAGAGTAGTGGTGGCTGAGCCGCTTTGAATGGTGACTTCATGCGTACTTATGTATAATATGGTTTACTGTAACATCAGAACCAGCTTTTCCGAGCTCTTAAATGTTTTTTTTAGCCAAAATTACTTGTCAAAACATGTTCAATTAATCGAAAAACTCAAAAGATGTGCGATAAATTGAAAAACTATGTCAAAAATGTAGAAATGTGACTAAAAGGTGTCAAGGAAGTATTAATAGCAGTGTCACTAGAATTCAGCTTAGTCGGATCGTTTAGGGTCGGGTTGGACCTTATCTCGGGTCGGGTCGGATTTAAAACTTTCGACCCGTACGGCGTCTATGTTGGATTTTGTCTATGGCAACCACAGCAAACATTTTTCGAGTCATCAATGAACTAAGTTCTTTGTAAGTGTGTATCAATTAGAATTCTGAATCAGCAATTAGAATTCTGAATCAGTCGCTTTAGTTGTGTATAGAAATTTGCTGCATACCAA
The DNA here is from genome assembly GCA_030248245.1 of Trissonchulus sp. WLG1_4. Classification (NCBI taxonomy): domain Eukaryota; kingdom Metazoa; phylum Nematoda; class Enoplea; order Enoplida; family Ironidae; genus Trissonchulus; species Trissonchulus sp. WLG1_4. Next base: position 24,639 of record JASANF010014109.1, read on the forward strand.
ATTTCCAGTTCTGTTAAACCGCACCAAACCAAAAACTAGGAGATATTTCAGCAAAAACTTGGTGCTGAATAAACTCATTTATCCCACAAAATAATTTGCATTATTCGAACTATAATTCTCCTGAAAAACTAAATTATCTTGCCGAACTAAAAAGCGTTAAAATTTGCCAATCAAAACAGTTTTTGCACCACAAAACTGGCTTTCCTTTTGTAGTGGGAAAATTAAACGCCTAAAAACGCTGAAAAACTTGTTCGAACGAAATTTGAAAGCTTGAAATCGAACATATTTTGCTGTAAAAACTTTTAAAATGTTCGAATACCAAGCTATGTAGATTATCGAAAGTTATGTAATAGCAACTGAACATGGTGAAGCGTGATTCAGAAGCGGGGGATGGTGGGCTGACTGGTTTAGACGGAAACGGGGGCAGCTCTGAATCTGTTCTGGATGATTCATGTGGCTGAAGGATTAAGTTAAAATTTTGAGTTACCAAATTATAGTTACATCTATCTAGTGCCATATGCAAAATGGTAGTTGCAAAAAGTTTTTGGAAGCAAACTTTGGTAGCTAACTGGTAAAAAGTTTTGAAAACTTTGGTAACAGACGGAAAGTTTTGAAAAGCAAACTTTTGCAGCAACTTAATTTTGATGGTGAACTGCAGCATTTGGGCAGGTATAAAAAACACTTCGTACTTGAAAGTGGTAGTGTAAATGAAAGCGGAACCTTTCTTATTTTGGTAAGTTTTATATTTTAAAGCGCAAAGCGTCTGTATGTCAGAGATCTAAAAAAAACCCGTTTGCAGTTGAGTGATCGTTGCACGGACGATTTTACACAAAATAGTTAAGGGTCAATTGATTAATACTCACCGCCGTACGCTCTATTCAGTCGGTAAAATTTTGAAAAAATCACGCCACAATCTGATCTTATACACTTCATAATTTTGCCCGGCTGAACGGACATACGGCTGTAAAGTGTGAGTCAAATCAAACCAAGGGGGCTGTTTCATATGCTGTATTTCCTATTGCAGTGTTTTGAAAGCTAAGCAGTTAAAAAGAAACAGTTCTTTTCCACAGAAAACGAATTTTTTTACAAAATTAACCCTGTCTGATCGAGCGTCGTAGAATCTACAAAATTAGCTAAATAACTCAAAGTTGACAAAAATGCAGTTGACCAGTTATTAGTATTTTATGTGACCATTGTAACATGCAAGTGCAAAATTTTGAGCACTTGGTACGTGACAAAGCTGCAGTTACAAAAATGTATATACAGTCAATATTCCGTGTAATATGTACAATTCACAAGTTCAATTAAGGTATGCACATGCAACTATGTAATTTTTTCCCTTTGAAAATGTCGTTTCAGTTTTTTTTCTAAAACCACTCCTTGTAGATGAATCTCACGTCAAGGTCAATAAACTTATGTCTAGTGATTGTAAAGCAAAGTAAAAATTTAGCGGCGAAAATAAAAAATGTACAAAAAACATGTTATATCTTCATTCAAAAAGTAAATAACACTGCGCGATGAAGATTACTTTGAAATTGCAATAATACAGTAAGTACAACTCTTTGATACAATGTACAGAAGAGTGGGTCGCGTCATAGAAATACCATTAGGCACTAGTAAAACGTAGACAGTACATCTGATGAACCTTTTGATTGAAATTTTAATATTTCACAATCGATTGCCTATACACATGAGAGTACGATATACAGGGGGTCTGGGGTGCTAAATTTGAGATTTCGAGAGAAGAGACAAGCCGTTCTTAGATTTGACCCAGAAAGTCAAAATTTCCTCCAAGCGGCTGTAAATGCTTCCAATAAGCAATACGCTGACGTATCCAGATATGTCGAAAATTTTAATTTTATCACTCATGTTTATAGTTTATGAAAGTTCACGTTCCTCAAACGTCGGGACAAGCCCCCTCCAAAATTTCGCAAAATACAGAACTAGCCCCCCCCAGACTGAGTTGCCGTGATCTTGAAGTGGAGGGTGAAATTTCTAAAATGTGAAAGTTATTAAGGGGTGCTGGGTGCGATTTTTAGTGTTAGGTCTATACGAGATTCGAAATGGGGAGGGTGAAGCTTCGGACCCGGGATAGGAAACAGAACCTGCTTGTCCATATATTTGTCGTATCTATGGCAAGTTTTATATGACTGTGGAACTGTGACTGCCGACGATCCCAAGTGGGTTTGAACTCCCTCAAAAACATTTTCGATACTTAAATAAAAATTCGTTACACAACTTTCTATTTTCACGTCTTTTTGTTTAGATACTGTCTGGGACCCAATGGTGGCATTATGACGTCTCTAAATTTGTTTGCTACACGGTTTGATCAGGTACATAATTCAGAAGAAACTACTAAACCCAAACTTTGGCACAACATTTTAACCAAATGTTTAGTTTCGCCAGTCTATTTGCATAAATAAGCTCACCATGTAATAAACAACTATGTAATAAGCGGTGACCAAGAAATTTTTGTAACCATAGTAACATGAGTGTATATAGACTAAAGAACTGTGATTTGTCAACAGCACAGATTTTCTCCGCTGCTGTAGAAACGTACCTAGGAATTATAGATAAATTTTAAAAAATGCGCCATTCAATTTCAACTTTGTTTCGTTGACTGATTTAGTTTTATTTCAATTGTGTATTTTTTGTGAGGGATTAGCCTATTAAAATGAAGCACGAGTAGTCACGTGTGTTGGACTTCTCTGTTTCAGGTTATGGGTCTTCTGAACAAACGAGAATCGGAGACCAAGTGCGTTGGGCAGTTTTTTATTCCTGTAGAATCATGTCTGATTTCTGATTTTTTTTCTGATTTCTGATTTTTTAAGGTCCTTTTTCGTGGATAGTACATTATTTAAAAAAATAGGGAGAACAATAGACAGCCTTGTTCAAGATTTGTGGTCAAATTGTAATCCTGCGATACCTGTAGCTCATTTGTTGATAGATTTTTGTACTAAGTCAATATGATTTTATTGAGTTCAGATTCATTGTGATGGACACTCCGGGTCAGATTGAAGTGTTTACCTGGTCTGCATCGGGTACTATTATCACAGATGCTTTGGTGAGTCACTTTTGTGATTTTAATGACTGAAAAATAAGTAAAAAACAATAAAAAATTTGACGGATAAATAAGCAAGTGAAAATAGCCATGTACAATGGTTAGATTTTAGTACGTTAACATTGTCGGTCTGAGTGTTTGTGCATGTAATGGGAAGTAGTCGTGGAGTGGTCTTTTTACTCAAATTGCCTTACATACGTTATCAACTTGTCCAGTAGCTTAATCTGTAAAGCGTTGGTGTGCAGATGTGTGATTAGAATGGTGAATCAAAAAGGTATAAAGCTAATCAAAAAGTCATTTGCGAAAAACATTTTTGGGCTGTTTTTTTTCTTTTTCACTGTTAACACCTTTGTTGTAAAAATTGAATTCTTTAAAATTAAAACCAAGCATTCGTCATGTTCAATTTCAAAATCACCCGCAGTTTGTTACACCAAGAGTACATAATAGTGTCTCACTCTTATAGACCTCCTATAACTCTTATCTTTCTATAACTTCTATCTTTCTAACCTGAAGGTTCGAGGATCGAATCCTAGTTACTGGGTTATACCAAGAGTACATAATAGGAAGTGTATGGCACTCTTCCTATTATGCCTTCGGGCGTGCGTCCAAATAGCGCGAAATAGCCCGTTTATGTACGGTTTTCAGGGGGGGTACCCCCCCCCCTCAACTGAAGACCCCTTACTCAACTGAGGGGGGGTACCCCCCCTCAAAACGATACCCCGTACTCAACTGACGGGGGGGTACCCCCCTTCAGTTCAGTACCCCGTCTTCAGTTGAGGGCGGGGGGGTACCCCCCCCCTCATTTCAAGACACTAACAAGGACTTTCGATGATGTGCTGAAATGAGGGGGGTACCCCCCCCTCAACTGAAGACCGGGTACTGAACTGAGGGGGGGGGGGGGTAGCGCAAGGTCTTGCTTAGTGTCTTGAAATGAGGGGGGGGTACCCCACCCCTCGAAGCCGTACATAAACGGCTTATGTCGCGCTCCGCATTGGACGGGCGCTGCTAGGCATAATAGGGAGAGTGTCATACTCGTCCTGTCCTATTATGTACTCTTGGTTATATATAGTCTCCTTGAGCAAGAGATTAGGGCCACATTGCTCTTGCCAACACAGCAGTCCATCCTCGTCTGGTCGTTAAATGGGTATCACAATACCGTGAGAAGGTAACAGGGGTTCGTGTAGGGAGGGCAGTATGCCTTGAGGGGCCACCCCACCCCTCCACGGACGTAGACACGTTTGAAGTGGCACCCTTGACGCTCCGGGGCTTTGTAACAAAGATGAGCACCGCACGCGAGGGTGGACACGCCAGCGGATAGTTAATTATTTGCGGGTTACCTATCTTTTTGTTATAACAGTGAGACACTATTATGTACTCTTGGTACATTCGATTTCAGGCTTCGGCGTATCCAACAGTAGTCGTCTATGTGATGGACATTGCCCGCAGTGTCAAGCCTACCACTTTTATGTCCAATATGCTCTACGCCTGCAGTATACTGTATAAAACCCGACTGCCATTCATTATTGCTATGAATAAGGTAAAGACTAGCAGTGTTGAGTCTGTGTGCTGATCATGTGACGTGATGTTTCTTTCTAGGCTAGAGCCCTAGAAGTGTATTTTTTGCGTCTGATATTGCCCATCTTTATTTCTAAAAGCCACTTTTGTATTATAGATATTTTCCAATGAGGTGTAATGAAAAATTCTGTGTACCATTCATACGATCAGGTATTCGACTTAGACCGTGTCTACTGTCTATACTCCCACCCACTTGGTTATACCGGTTCATAACCTCAATGTGTGTCTGTCCTCCTATTTTAGACTGACATAGTGTCTGCCAAGTTCGCCCTCGACTGGATGGCTGACTTTGAATTGTTTCACGAGTCCTTGGATAACGAAGATTCCTCCAGTTATATGACCGATCTTACTCGCTCGCTCAGTTTGGTGCTGGATGATTTTTATCAAAATTTACGAGTAGGTTTAGTTTTTTATATTATTGTTTTATTGAGATTTGTTTAATTTTTTGTTCAGTTCGTGTGTAGTTTGTGCTCAGGGTTTACAATTAACGGTATGCAGCAGGTTCATTGTTTCTGTTGTAGTGGCTAAGGCAAAGGCCCCAACGGGTTTTTGGTCATTAGCCGGAGATTTTGTGTTTTTTTAATGTTAGCCGAACCGTTTAATTTTTGTCTACTTTTTTGCTTTTATGAGATGGCGCTTTAGTGTGAGTGCATTTATGCATTTCTGCATTTCATACATCTCTGTGCAAAATTGCCTTTAAAAACAACCTTAACCAACCAACCAATCAACCAACCTAAGACCCTGTTTGTTCTGTACTGGCTTAGGCTTATAACTACAGCTTTTTGCCTAAAAAAATGAACGGTCGTCAAAAACCATGACCCACCCCAAAAAACGGCTTTTAATTCTCTTACTCAAATTTTTATTATATCTAACTGTTTAACTGTCATGTGTCTAAACTCAAACCTGACGTTTTGACTGTTGCAGTGCGTTGGTCTTTCGGCAGCCACAGGGGATGGTCTGGATGAATTTTTGGCGAAAGTAGACGAAGCCAAGGCCGAATATTATGCGTGAGCATTTTTATTGCGTCATTTTTTATTGAATTATCATGGATTGGATTTTTTTTAACGTTTTGTAAAGAATAGATAATTTAACACCATCGGCACGGCAGGCTCAAATAAATGTCCACTATACGAGGTATTAGTCTGTAGCATATTTATATTGATATCGTACGATTATATGTTAACCTACAGTTTCTCCAATGATTACTTAATTCAGATTTAAGCTTCATCCATACTTACTGCCGTGTATTCGTTCAGCCGACAAAATCATGAATCTTCAGGGGGCCAGGCGCCAGCTAATTTCACGCATTTTACCCTTTAGCCGGCTTGACGGATATACGGCTATGGATGTAAGTATGAATCCACCATAAAAGTGAAAATGTAGGCTTTGCTTTTTGTTTAAAGTTCAATAATGCACTTCTGGATTTTACATAAAAAAGTACAATTAAAGAAACTTTTGTTCTTAAATATATTTTTCAGTGACTACAAACCAGAATATGATCGATTGAAGGCAGAAAGAGAGAAGGCTGTCTTGAACATGCAAGCTCAGCAATTAGAGCAGCTAAGGCTGGATAAAGCCGGTGGCAGTAAGAAACTGCGTACGTTTTTTCGGCACTGTTGTGTAGTATTATGTTGGATTCGATCTATTGGTACTCCCACTGTTGCATGTCCATTCAGCCGCCAAAGTTTTGAAAAAATCACGCCCAAACTCATGCCTGTGTCGTGATTTTTTTGTACTTTTGCTGAATCAAATGGGCAGACATGCTGCTGTAAGGGGTCGGGTCCTATTCAAAATTACTCAGGATCACATTATCCTGGCATATTTTTAGGCAAAATTTTATGGGGGGGCGCGATGGGGGGCAGCCACCCCATGGATGGGGGGGGGGCGTCGGCTAAAATGACGGGGGCGCACCAAATTCACGATAAAACACTATTTTTACACGAAAAATTGGTTATTATACGTTAAATGTTACGTTTTCATACGTTATTGTAGCTACACTAATACTAAATTTAGCAAAAAAGATCCCAAAAACCCGACGAACACGACATCGCTACTGCTAAAAAGTCGCTAAAACGCCGTTTCGTTCTGGAAAAAATTTTGGGCTATGGGCGGGCACCCCATCTGAAATGGGGGGCTCAACATGGGGGGGGGCGACCAAAGTGGGGGGGGGCGCGACCAAAGTGGGGGGGCTCCGTACCAAATGAGGGGGGGCGACCCCCAGCCCCCCCCACTAAAAATATGCCAGTTATCTACCTCAATTTGTAGTTAAAATTGGAAGAAACCAGCCAGTTTTTAAACTTTGCTGTCTGTTTTTGCCATCTGGAACCGAACCATGTGACCAAGAGTACACAATAGTGTCTCACTCTTACAGAAGAGTGAGAAGACGCGACATTATGTACTCTTGCTTAATGTGGGAGTCTATTTTTGCAATGAAGAAGCTCGGGGCTATGTGGTTTTCACTATTTCTGGTGATATTTTTCAGGTCAACAAATGACTCGAGTCGGGTCTAGGTCGTATTTGATCGTCAAATAATAAAAAATGCTTTTTTTCTAAACTTTATTATATTATATTACTATCTAATTCTTATTGGATCCGTTCTATTATCTTTGCTACCATTTTGTCTCAGTATTGTTGTGTTTATTATTTTTGTAGCCTCGCGAGTTTATGGAGTCTCAGAGAAACTCAGCGGACAACGAATTTATCTGGGAGGATTAGACAATCCTGAAGAGGAGGAAAATATGGCTGTGGAAGAAGGTGTGGCTTGCTGTTGAAATTGAGGGGGACTCTGTTCCTAACGAAATGGGCCTACTTAGACCAACTGAATTGTAGCAGTCGATCTATGTGATAGAGTTGATGTTGATTGTTGAAGTGTTGAAAAATTACCTTTTTTGCACCCCCAGTTAAAAATTAACAACAGCTTTGGTTCCAGTTTTTTTTACATATAATGCGATGCGTCATTAAGGTCGCGGGAGGGGCTACGTGTTTAAGTGAAAATATTAGGTTCTCCGATATACTTCGACTTTGCACACATTGTAGCCCCCGTGTAAGCGCATCGCAGATCTAAAAACTGGAACCAAAGCTTTGGCCAATTTTTTACAATGGGCTCCTAAAAATTCAATTTTTCGTTGAAATTTTCGTTTCGGCAGAACACTATTAATTGTGTGCACAAAGCGTTCTTTTCACCCGAAAATTTTGTTAATACAGATAATGTTGATTTCATACAACTAACTATTCGATAGCTTAATGTCAAATCTATTGTCCATTTTTAACATTTTTTTCCTATGGCATGGGCAGTGACGCGACGCGAAACGTAAACTCGTTCAAATTTTGCGGACCCTATTTCAAGTTATCTTTTTATTTCAGATGACGAAGAGGAAAAGAAAGAATATGAATCGTTCAAGCGGTATTTGGCGAAGCAGAAGGAAGCAGCAAACATTCCCGACCCAAAAGCTGGACCTTCATAAATTATAATAATTTATCCTTATATTTGTGTGAAATGTCATGATGCCTTATGAAGATAATAAATTTTTTATTTGACACTTTTTTTGCGTTTTATAAACAAGAATTCGTTGGTGCTGCGGTGTTACTATTCGGTGAAACTGATTATAAGGTTACAAGGTTATATAACAAGGTTATAAGGTTATTTATAACCAATAACAGGGAAAAACGTGTTAATGTGAAGAAAGATAAAGGTTACTTCTGACTTCTGAGTTGATTTAAATAATATTAAAGGGTCATTACCAATTATTTAGCTCTTGCTATGCTCCAGAAATTGGATGGAATATGAAAGCACTGTAGTTTTACTAAGCCATAGCTTTAGGTAATTTTTGCTTATTTGCACATGAACATAACTTAATTCGAAATATTACCTGATTCGTTACGAATTTTGTAGATTTTCTTAAATCGTGGTTTTAGCTCAGTTGAAATTTTAGCAAAACAGAGACTGATTGCTCATGCTCTGCTGCAGGTTTGAAATTTGAACAATATGGTTTAAAAAAGTCTACGAAATTCGTAATATACGAAAACGTACCTGCATAAAATGGGTCCAAACGGCTCCGTAATCCCACGTGCAGCAGTATATGTGACGTTGCGGGTAATGCTGTCTTTACATTTTTTAGCATTTTTCTGCTCCAACGACTTATTATAAGACATAAACAAAGTCTTGGTTAACTGATGGAACTTAGTTAAAACTATTATATAATTTTTTTAAACAATCGCTGTGCAAAATGCTCATTTTTTGCCTTTTTTATGCCATTTTTTAAGAATATCTCATTTCAGCTGCGTCTTTGTTAACTAAAATCATTTTGTAAAGTTCCATCAGTAAACCAAGACTTTGTTTGTCTTATAATAAGTCTTTGGGGCAGAAAAATGCTAAAACATCTAAAGACAGCATTACCCGCAACGTCACATATCCTTCTGCACGTGGGATTATGGTAGCTTGCTCGTAGGCGGAGCTAAAGACTGCTGCAATCTGATTGGCTGATGAGGGGGTACCCATTTGGGTACCTGGTACCCATTTAGGTACCTCAGGTACCCAGTTGGGTAGGGGTACTCATTTGGGTACCCTGCAATGCCCAATCAGAACGCTGGGGTACCCATTTGGGTACCTGCAGGACCCGTTTGGGTACCAGGTACCCATTTCGGTAGGGGTACTCATTTGGGTACCTTTTTGGCCGTTATTGTGCAACGCATCTACCGCGCTGCCAAGCTGGCCGATGGGAAGAGTGTATACTCTTCCCATTATGTACTCTTGATCTTAAGGATTTCACTTTTCGTTAGTTATTCAAGGCGTTTCATGTTGGCCCTAGCTTATGAACGCGATGCTTTTTTTCCAAATTTGATCGCTGCGTTTTATTGATACAGTTATATTTTTTCTTTGACAGATACCTGCAGACTAGAAATTGATTTAATAAACTCCTTAATCAAAAGACGTACATAGCTTATGACTTTTGAATTAGAGTGGTGTTAACTGTTATGATACATCATTTTTTCGTTTGAGAGACTTCTAGCTTGTTTTTACACAATTTGTTGTAGGGGAAAAGCATCTTCAATATTTTGCATACACAGTTTGCTAGAAACAAAACTACGTTAATCTTTTATATTACATAATTTGAAGTAAAATAATTGCTGCACAACAGGTTTTAGCTGACCCACTGGTCAGCTTACTTGAAAGTGTTGCTTAATACTTACTGAAGGTTTTGCCGCAGATTGGGTTTGTTTGGTTTAGGTTCAAAATATAACGTACTAATTCTCTACCAGATCGTAACATTTAGGGCATTGAACTATTCAGAATTTTTTCTTGCATAGTTAATTGTTGAAGCTGTTAAGTTTCCTGGTAAAATAAGCATATTCAGCTGAATGACGGAGAAGGTGATCTCCAGCGAATCTACTTGGCTGTTGAACGCAGCTTATGCGCTCATCGCTGATGTTGCAAAAGAGACTGAAGATAGCGGGGACGGTAGGTATTATGCCGAATTTTTTATAATAAATTTAAATTTATTTAGAGTGGAGGGGCGATGTGGCGCTTTTTTATAGGTGACTTGTCTAAAGTATCTGTATGAAAGGGCCATTACTAAATCAACTCGAACGGCATTAGGCGAATTGTGAATCTACTTTATGCGGAAATTCTCTTTTGACTGCGATAAATCAAGTTGGTCCTGGCGCAACTAACTACCCATTCCTATTCGAGTATTCGACCCCTAAGAAGTTTATTTCATTACTTTGCCGTATGACCGTTTGTAATTAAAATTGGCGATTTTACAAATATAGCAGCAGTAATGCTTGCGGGCCAAATTTGTATAAATGCCAGAAGATTTTTTCTTTTTTTCAGTGTCCGATGAAACTCTGCTGGCGTAAGTTTCTTTATAAACCTTCTTTGGAAAAATTTGCCGTTCTATCATAGTTAACGAAAGACTATATATTTCCAAATGTACCGTTCCACATAGATACCAAAAGTACCTACATAAGAAGACAGTATTATGACATACCTAGTACTTTTCACTGGTAAGCTTGGCAAATGGCAATACAGAAGATGCATTGCACTTTAGCGGGTAAAATCAGTCTCAACCAGGACTCGTCTTGTCCCCACACGGGTCCAGCAACACAACTAAAAAGCACTCGTACCCAAATATTGTTCCTTTTAGCATTTATTAGCCCTCATATACCGTTGGTTTTTTAAATTATGTATATATATTTTTTTATTTTTTAGACTAGATGGGCTGCTAGGTGATCAGCTGTTGAACGCGTTGGACTTGCTGGACTGCGGTCTGGTGACGCAAATGGAATGTCCTGCAAAACGAGTCATTTTCAAGGTAGTGCTCTGCTCATTATATCTAATATCAAGAGTACATAATAGGAAGAGTGTGACACTGACCACGTTTGTGGCCTAGCAGCGCGGACATGCTGCGACCATTATCTCCCGAAAAAGGCCACAACTGTGGGGGGTCCCCCCCCTCAACCGTGGGGGGACCCCCCCCCCACAAACGAAGGTATACCCTCAACTGAGGGGGGGGACCCCCCCCCACAAACCAGACCATAGGTCTCAAACGTGGGGGGGTCCCCCCCCACGTTTGAGGGTATACCCTCATTTGTGGGGGGGGGTCCCCCCCACGTTTGAGACCTATGGTCTGGTTTGTGGGGGGGGCTCCCCCCCTCAGTTGAGGGTATACCTTCGTTTGTGGGGGGGTCCCCCCTCACGGTTGAGGGGGGGGGGACTCCCCCCACAGTTGTGGCCTTTTTCGGGAGATAATGGTCGCAGCATGTCCGCGGCGGCCAAGCTGGAATGCAGAAGAGTGGCATACTCTTCTTATTATGCACTCTTGCTAATATTTAATTTTAGTTAGTAACTGCATAATAACTGGTTATAATATTATTTTGATATCATTAATAAATGATTAATGAAGTTAGTCACTTATGAACTGCAAATTCAGGCAGGTAATTTTACTGTGAAAATTTTTGTGGGGTTTTAGGTTAAGAACGAGAAAATTTGTAAAATTTGACCATTTGGAAAGTACATACCAGTTTAGAAATCTCACCACAAGGTTAAGCTTTCGGTATAGGACATACGAGTTTTGTCTGGAAATTTTGAGAATTTTTCCGATTAAAACCCGATCTGTGTGAATCCCAAGCCTTTTTGTGGATAGTAGAGTCTGTACAATGAAACAAGCAGGCCCCAAAAGGGGGCAAGGTTCCTTCGCTGAATAAAAATTCTGCTTATTTTACCTAGGTGCATTCAGCTTCGCACTAATACCTGTGTACAGTTGATCTATTTAGTTTCAATGCTCATGTCGACAACACATGCCATAATTGCAACTGCTTGCGAGTTCAACGACGCTATCGCTTTCCTCGACAAAAAATCTCGAATCAAAACAGTTTTTGCTGACAAAAGCTGTGTAATTTTTTTGTAAAAAAGTCAACATATGCGACTCGAACCCTCGAAGTACATATCAACAACTCCTGGACTAGCGCTTTTGACCACTCGACCACGCCAGTTCGATGTATAACGCTGTTTAGTTAGGATTATGTAGAAGGAAAGTATAAGCCAGACACCAGACTAGACGGTCACGTGATTAGCATGTGTATCGACTATGAAAAATTACCGAACAAAATTTTTTAAATCACAAAATTTTAGTAAAATGACAATTCAATGCCTAGGCAAAAGTGTTGCTGACCATTATTTCATTAAAATAGTATAAAAAAACACCTGTCGTCAAAAAAAGAGCAGTCGGTTCCCATACTGACTTTACGTGTTAATCATATACGCTGGACAACATGCGTCTGCTACTTTTACACTATGCAGAGTTGATTTCAAAACAATAGTTCCTTCTCTAGAAGGAACAAAAATAAACAAGCAGCAGTTTGCTGCAAAAGAAAAACAGAAAGAATTTTACAGGAGTTTGTCACATCTGACAAAAAACCTGTTGCGAGCTCATTTTTTATTCCGACTTGGATAAAAACTTTCACCAAACTGCTAAATTCTATTGGAAACATCTTTTAAGGAAGACTAAGGCACTGTGGCTAAAAAAATAGAAAAAAGCCAATCAACTGTGCTTGAGCAACGAGCTGGACTTGATTCATACCCGAATCAAACAGGTTAAAACGTTCAAACCTGTCACAGAGTTTTCCTGTAGAACCATTTTCTAAATATCACTTGGGGACTATCGCATTTGCATGAAAACATAGTTTGAAAAATAGCGAACATGTGCTGCCAGAATCCGTGTGCACACTAAATTTTAAAATATTTTTATAAAAAACGATATGGAGCACACTGGCGGTCCCAGACTTCGATTTCGGGGGGGCGGAGGTCTGAAGAAATTTTTTCACTTTTTATAATAGCGTTTTTCAGCTTTACGCTATCTTGTTATAGCCGCGGCCATATTAAGGGCAATGAATTGAGTCTGTTCGTAGTAAAAACGAGTGGTGTACCCAGAAAAATATAGATAATTTTTCAATTTTTAGGCCGAATTCGGTCAACTGGAGACGTATCAGAAATTTTTTCCGACAGGAAAATAGAACACATGATGGGAACGTCACATCAGACAGTGTATTACACAACTAAATGCAGCATAATATACTCGTGAAGACATGCAAATGCAGCATAATGTACTCATGTATACATGTATAGGCTTTGATGAAAGATAATAAGAAGGAATAGTACGCCATAGAGTTGCAGGGGTCTGGGGGCGGCAGCCCCCAGAAAAAAATTGGGGGAAATTTTTGATTTTTAGGCCAAATTTGGTCAATTGGGGACGCATCAGTAAAATTTTCCGGCCGGACCATAAAAACCAAAGGGGGGACCCTTGTGTAAAATTTCAGTCGGAAAAAATTTCGGGGGGGGGGGGGGGGTGGCCCCCCCCCCCCCCCCCCCCCCCCTGGGACCCCCCCAGAACGAGCACTATTTGGCTTTATTTTCCAACCAGCAGTTTTGTGAAGCTCAATTCTTCTGACTCTGACAAATTCTTCAAGCGAACATACGCGGACGGCCATGACTAGGCAAAAAGAGGCTCGCTTTCTCCTCTCGCCCACTCGATTTATTACTTCTATAAAGTTATTATGAACAAAAATGCTGAACACTGGAAAATAAAAGTTTTGTGCAAAAGGTTGTCCGCAAAATATGTTAGTTAAAAACCCTTCATTCACGTACTGTAACAAAATGTCAAATTGTAATAAATGACACAATTTGACTGTAAACCCTTTACTTGGTGATAACGTCATTTTTCAGTAAATGATAAAATGCCAGTTTTGAGTCTGGAATTTCACATGTTAACCCCATACGTAAGAAACTTGGCTAAACTTTTGTATCAGCTACAACTGAAACTTTGTCAACAACACTAGCGTAGTATGCATTTTTGACAGTCAAGAATAAAGCTTCAGCAAAAACCCGAAGCAGTTCCAAATAGGAACAGCCACTTCGCTTCAGCAAAGAGCTGGATTTGATTCATACCTGAATCAAACGGGTTAAAACCGTGAAACTTGTCACACAATTTTTCTTCGGAAACAGTTTGTCGATTTTACTTGGAGACTGATAGAGCAATTAGATTTGTACACATAGAACATAAAGAGCTACATTTGACTAATACCCCAATCGTATGGGTTATCAACAATGCTAAATGCACACAATTAACGAACGAACAGACACAATTCTCAAACACACCCATGTGCACGTACATGCGCACAATCACAGTGATCAAAGCACACACAGACGCGCACAGATCTTTCGCCAAGCTTTACGTTGCCACTTCACAGAAATTCTACAGACAGAAGCCAGCTTGCTGTGCAAGTTATCCACAGGCATTATGAATTACACACGCACACACACCTACGGTTAATTTTATCACACAGCCTTACGTTTTGTACTAGGGTCATCATAAGGACCTGTTGCGGTGTGCCGCAACAGGAAAAAGTTAAAAGAAAAAACTATATAATTGGGTTATTACAACGTAGGGTTTTTTGTGTGAAGTATTTTAAAACTAGTATAGCAATTAGGGCAAATAAGTTAGACCATTTCCATTAAAGTTAAAATGAAAGTAAGGCCAAGGCTTTACTTTAAGCAAGAGTGCATAATAAGATCTTTTTATGCACTCTCGCTTCAAGTTAAAGTTACAGTTAAAGTAAGGCCCCGGAGCTAATTCAAGTTAAAGTTCAAGTAAACCCAAAATTTCTTTTATATAACCTTTTTAAATAACTTTAATGTTAAAGTTAAAATAAGGGTGTTTTAATTTAAGTAAAGTTACAGTTAAAGTAAGACCTCTAACTTTTTTGTAGTTAAAGTTAAGGTTAAAGTATGACCCCTAACTTTTTTTAATTTTAGTTAAAGTTCAACTTTTTCGCCCTAATAGCAATGATGGTAGAAGCAACTGAAGTGAAGTTCTGGTAATGTTCTGAATTGTTTAGATGTGTTTGTTACTATTTGAGTGTTGAAGTGTGTAAACTAATTAAAACTTTTTCAGGTTACAGAGAAACGTTATTCGGCTCCGCTTGATTTTTATTGCTCCCAGTTTCACATGTTTTGCTCCTGTGATTTCTATAAAAATGAAGGTTTGTTGCATTCATCACGAAATTAGACTTGATTTAAATTCAGACATACAGTTCGTTCATTCAGAAAGTCTATTTATGCTGACACAATGTAGCAGTAATTGAAGCCTCGGCACCATAATGTTTCAGCACATATATAAGGAAGAACATATTGCTGGGAAGCAAACGAGTTATGGCTTCTTAAAGATGTTGTGCTGGAACCAAGGCGTGTGGCTCAATGCAGCGGGATGCTTAACATCCTTATCATACCGTACTGTTTTTCTGCTGAACGTAGTTAGCGGCAAGGAAGCAACTAGTAACGTAGTAAAGTATGAGTTCATTTTTTTACTGTTGGTACCATACGTGGGCAGGTTCGCTATTCTGGGGGGGGGGGGGCTGCGCAGCAACTTTTCCGCCCATTTTTGCTCCTTAAACCACCATTTAACCTTCGTGAGCCACTAATAATTATCATAATTTTTCCTCAGATACTTTTAGGACCTGATAGTTTTGAGAAGAGTGTCATATTGTTTTGTAAAAAAGTGGCTTTTAACTAGTTTGTTGTAATGAAGAATTGTTCGAAAAACAAAACAAAGCTATAAATTTATTTATCCATTTGACATTGTATTTTAGTTTTGAAGTCGGGATCGTTAATGGTATGTTACATGTTTTATGTTAGTTTCAAGAAAATAGTAATTGATTTTCTATTGTGCCAAGATACTATAGAGGAAAATAGCTGAGTAGCAGTATAAGCAACACTCGTTTGTGATACCTCGTGTGAAGGTTGCTCAAAAGTACTACGAAAGTTATAAAAAAATATCTCAACAAAGCTTGTGTAGTGTAGATTAGGGGTGGGCGCGGTAACGATTTTTCATTACCGCAAACCGCAAAAATTACCGCGGTTTTTGCGGTAATTACCGCGGTAATTACCGCAAAATTTTGCGGTAACCGGTAACCGCGGTAACAAAACGTTTGCGGTTACCGCAACCAAAATTTAATTTATTCGTTAACTGCAAATTTTGATCTCAAATTGAATTCTTTGGATCTCTAAAGGCTATTTGTGTGTCTATAAAGTGGTCACCTAGTCAGTCGTCACCTTAAGTAGACAAAAACTACCCTTAATTATTTAGCTGGAGCAGTTACAGCAAATTGCGGTAACCGCGGTAATAAAACGTTTACTGTTACCGTAACGAAGTTTTATACATCCGTTAACGCCATTTTGTTTCAAATTTAACGTTTTGGGCCTCTAAAAGCTAACTATACTTAGTTATGCGGCTAACTGTGGCCTCGTAGGTCATTTCTTTGAACAGAAAAGACGAATCTTTATCTTTATATTATTTGTTGTGAGTGTGAAGAAACATAGTCGTATCCTTAACAGACATAAACAACATCAAAATGACCTAGCGGGTTTTTAACCCAAGAGCATGTAAAAAGTTCCGGGTCTATGGGAAAGCAACATGCCAATGTAACTCTGAAAAGTAATAGTAATAGTAACCCGAGCGGCCAGAACGGCTAGTAGACCACCACTTATGGCGGGGTTGGTTCTGGTGATGATTGATTTTGGTCTGTGTTGACTGTGCAGTTTTAGCATGTATGCGCTTTAATCAACTTTGTACAAAGTTTAAACAACATCAGATAACCCTTAGTATTGTATTGTCCTTTCAGTTATTAAAACTGTCGACAAAATTCAATTTCAACTTTAAAGACAAAATGTTGGCAATTTCAACAATATTTAAAGACAAGTATAGAACAAAAGTCGCACGGCACTGTTTAAAAAATAAGAAACAAACATAAATATTTAAAATATCAGTCTTTTGTTAGTCAAAACAGTGATTAAGCACTGTTTTCAACTAAAAATCACACTCAGGTCTCCCTATTATTGCTTCAAATTTGTGCGGTAACCGCGGTAACAGGCAAGTTGCGGTAACCGCACTTACCGCGCGGTAACGGGCCCATTACCGCATACCGCAAAATTGCGGTTACCGCAGCGGTAACCGCGGTAACCGCAGTACCGCGCCCACCCCTAGTGTAGATGCCGTGATTTTTGTTGGCGTAGATAGATATAAGTATATGGTCCTGCGGTGTTAATATAATAATGATTAATACCAAGAGTACATGATAGGATTAGTATAATGTATTATCATATTATAATGTTTTACGCATAGTATTACCTATCCTATTGTGTACTCTTGTTAATAATAACTATGATTTTATTTTAGTGTGCTCATGTTGTTGCGACATTGCTAGCTCCAGCGATGAAAAAATTGACACAGCTAAATGTCACAGATTCTGACCTAGAAAAAAGTTTGTACAATTTTTATAGTAGAATTCTTTCTTGAACTGTTGTGTGCTTTGTTTGTGTTTATTTTAATATGAATAAATAGGTTTTGGTCTTAAGTAGCAGTTTTTGTAATATTTTATGCTTATTTAAAGTTTATTTAAATTTTATGCGTAGGTAGGGTAGGTAGGAGACTTTGTCGTTATAAACGTATAAGACCCGGTTTCAATAGGCAGAAATACGAAATAATGGACAAAAATATTCTTACTTATCTTACTATCTGAGTAACAGTTACCTAGTATAAAAGTAACGCATCGCATCATAAAGTCAAAGTAGGTAGCGTTTTTTACTGCCTGATTGATTAGGTGAGCTAATAGCTTATTTCTGCGTTTTGGAAACCGGGCTTAACGGTGTATTTCAATTAGCTTTGTGGACGTCACAGCATCAGATAGGGTCATAGGTCAATGCTTGGTACGCAGCACATTTGCAAAACAACACTAGTCAGCGAGTTTAACTAAAGTCTAACCAGAAATAGCTGAACCCTGAGGAAACCATGTGGCGTGCTTTTGTGACTACTCGCTGTACTCTTGATTCATCAATTCGTTCTTCTCATAATGAAATCGCCTGTCTCAGTGTCCAGCATTTTTTGATCAGACTTTAGTAAACTTGCCATTGCTATGTAAAATATGTATAGGGACAGAAAGGTGTGTGTCAGCAGATAGGTTTTAATGGCAAAAGCAGCAGCGCATTTCAATTTTTTACAGTCATGGTCAGAGATGCACACGGGAGCAATCGGCATCCGACCCCCGGCGGACAGGATTGTGGTCCTGGTTTTCGATTGATTCCGGCGAAAGCCGAAAAAATTTTGCACTTTTTTCACTAAATTTTGGGGCACTTTTTTGGCTGCAGCCGAAAATTTTTCGATTTTTCGATTTTTTTATTAAATTTTGGCTCCCGGCAATCAAAGGGGAGGGGTGGGGGGTTGAGGTTGGGTGCCTGGTGTCTGAGACTCTGAAGGGGGGGTCGACCCTCCTGAGGGGGGGGGGGGGTGGATACCCCCCAACCCCCCTATGTGCATCTATGGTCGTGGTGTTTATTACCGCTCAGTCAAATTATTAATTACCAATTACCACTTGATATGACTGATGCCTGTCAACCTCTTGTAGCCTTTTATACTTTTACATAAGTCCGACAGCAGGTATTTCTTCTCCATTCTCGGTTGCCGTAAAAGGAATACGAGAGCAATCCCAGGCAAGCATTCTTGCAAATTGTGATTGTGTTTTGGGACCTTTTGTCAGGAATGAGCAAACTGTCGGCGGCCAGTATTAGGGCAACCAGTGCTACACAAATGGCTCTCATTGTAAATCCTAGAACCAGAAAAAGTTGTGTGTAATAGTTTCATTCGTTTAAAGTAGCAATGTGTCATATGAACAATGTACACTGCAAATTGTACATGGGACTCAGCTATTAATCATTAGGTATCTAGGTTAAATAGAATGTTGATTCAAAGTGGGTTGCGGGTCAGCTTTTACGGCGCGGGCTGGGTCGCGGTTACCCACGAGTGTCGAGTTGACACGTCTAAGATTTTCACGTTTTTATTTATTAGTCTGTCTACTAAGAAAATAGCGTATTCTAATAGAAATAGTAAAAGCGTCCAAATCTTAGCGTATTTTTTAGTGATTGAATTGAAATCCTCTGATTGCTAGCAAGTAGGGCAAAAAAGTCAGACCATTTTCATTTAAGTTAAAGTTAAAGTTAAAGTAAAGGCCATTGCTTCAATTTAAGTTAAAGTTACAGTTAAAGTAAGGCTCAGGCTTCAATTTAAGTTAAAGTTAAAGTAAGCCGAAAATCAATTACTTTTTTAAAATAACTTTAATTAAAGTTAAAGTAAGGTTATTTTAATTTAAGTTGAAGTGACAGTTAAAGTACATAAGACCTTTAACTTTTTTTGGAGTTAAAGTTAAAGTTAAAGTGAGACCCCTAACTTTTTTAATTTCAGTTAAAGTTAAAGTTTAACTTTTTTGCCCTACTAGCAAGTGAAATTTAAAACTGAGATATGCCTTGCGATTTCGACCGTTTTACAAAAAATGTGCCAAAAATTTGTGCTGAAATAGCATTCATACCTTGAGTTATGTAGGGGCAAAATTGACATAGAAATTATAAATTACAAAATCTTAGAAAGCGCAACTACCACCTTAAATATCACTAGTACTGGATTACACAAAGGCAGAATAACTCAAGAATGAGAATAGCTCCAGAATTGATCAGGAATAAAACACTTTTCATTGGAATAAACATGAAAGCTGGAGAAACACATCTTCTCTAATAACAATTTTTTGTAGGCATGGCTTATTTAGGCTCATTATCAAGGACAGGCTAATTTACTGTGCGTTATGTTGTGATTGGATAACAATTGTGCAGCCTATTTATTATCGGATAGTAGGAAAATAAGTTAGTTTATAGTTATGTATTCTCTAGCTATGATCTGATACTCTGATGGTGCATTGAGAAACAGAGAATACCTACTTCGTGAATAACTGTTCTGAAATAGCTCGAGATTCGAGAATATGAATAGTTAGATAATAAGTTAGTGGAATTGGTTGTTAGTAGAACAATGAAAGCAATTGGCCGTAAGTAGAACAATGTGAAAACTGAGAAAACGTTTACTAGCACCTCAAGTGGTAAGCTACCTGGTATAGGCAGCCAATCAGCGTAGAGATTCTCTGCGTAACACACTTTAGTACATAAATGGGGTGCATTGATAGGCAATAAGAGCCTATTCCTTTACCGGTATAAACGGACTGGGCTTATCGGACTGGGTCCGAGGTTTAGGAATGAAATATCGGACTAAATGGACTAAAGGAGTTAAAATAAGTCAGCGACTTAATTTTAGTCTGACCCCATTCCAAACCTACCACTGGACTAAACGGATTCAACATGCACGCTTAACATTAGCGTGCATAGTTAAAGTCCGATTAAAAAGCAGCGCGCTAAAAGTTAAGTCCGTTTAATCCGGAGGTTTTGAAATGGCATTTTCAAACTGAATTTTTAACCGTTTAGTCCGATTAAAATTAACCGTTTAATCCTGTAAAGGAATGGACCCCAAGAAAAAATTAATTTTATAACTCCTTATCATTTTTTAGTACCTTTAGTTACAAAATATCACAAACACTTTTGGGTACGTCTTGGCAACTTTTCAGCGAATTTGATTGAGAAACTTTTAAGAAATGGAGAAGAGTTCATATCTCAAAAGTTTGTCAATCAATTTCGTTGAAAGTTTGTGAAAATGTCCACAAAGGTATTTGCAAACCTTTTGTGATGTTTTTCCACCTGTTGTCCTACCTGTTCAACGGAACTTCAACAGGTACCTACTAAGCCGAAAACTACGAGCGCATTTGTCTGAGCTATACCTAACGCAGCAGACAGGGGAGTGTCACACTCTTCTTCTAAAGAGTTGAGATCCTATTATGTACTCTTGATGAAACAAAAACAAAGCTGTATTAATTGTGAATGCAGCACGTTAAGTGGAATGTAACATTTAGTACCAAATCCGGGGACACTCACAACTGTACCCCGCTTCGGCAGGATCAGAAGTCATGTCTCAAAACTCGCCCTGAACTTATTCGTAAACACCCCTAATACTACTAACTATCAAATATTAACTCCCCCCATTCGGTAGTATGGGAATGATCTGGTTTTAAAGTTACTACTCCTAGCCTGGTATAAATTCAACATAAGGAAGAGGTGAATCTGTGCGCCAACAAACAAGTGTTCGAACATCAATGGGCGTAAAAAACCCAAATCCTGATTTCGACTGCACAGTGCGTTGCCATTTCTCATTTGCCTGAAAATACCGGCAGTACCAATAGTTAATTTAATGGGAGGGATGCGTTTAGACAAATGCAGCTGTAGTCTAGTATATAATAATATTGTGGTTACCATAACACTGATTTGTAAGCCTACGTGTTTTCCTTCGAGTGACACCTCAAGCGTTTCCTCCGTCATGTGAAACAACTTATTACAATTATGACTACTCTTAAATCAAGTGGGCGCAAAAAAAAGTAGGCGCCAGGCAGGCATTTTTATGAATTGTAAAAAAACACTTATTTCAGTGCAAGCCTTGTAAAAAGCACACAGCATTTTTGGGTTTAGAGTTCGCTTATTGAGGTAACAGGTTAGCTTGAAAGCGTTTTTGCCAATTAGGAGATAGCTTGAAACTGAATTAATTTGAGTAAATATAAATGTTGGAGTTGAACCCAGCAAGCATGCTGTTCCGCTGTTTTTGCATCTACGGTAACTAGAGGCTTATCCTCATAGGCAGATTATATATCTAAGTAAATATAAATACAAGTAAACATACATTGTTCATGCTTCGTATATACTTACAAAAGCCCGGTTCATACTTGTTCTGTCCTTTTGAAAATGCCACTGTCCTTTTCAAAATGTCCTTTTGTCCGTTTCAAACCATCTTTTTATCCTTTTTTGTCCCGTAGTGTTTAGGATGCCAGCACAGCAGCAAAAGGTCAAACGCACGGTCACGTGATTGTCGTCAGTACACTTCTTGCGATTTCGGAGTAATAAAGTAATGAACCAATTGCTGCAATTCAGGGACGCTGTTCTTTCTGCCCGTGTTGTGCGCCACCGTTTCTGAGTTGTGACGACGCAAGTGCTTTTAGAGTCGGCACTCCTTGAGTTTCGTGACTATGTGTGACTCGATACCGATACCTAGCTTCAGGATTATCGCAACAGGATAGTGCTTTGCCATTTACTGCTTTGAATACAATATAAAGTTTCAAAATATTACATTTGATTAGTCGAGCAAGACAAAAGGGCAGTTTGAAAAGTAGAGCATTGCTCTACCTTTCAAAAAACGAAAGGGCAGTCCAAAAAGTATAAGGACTTTTTAAAAGGAAAACGGCACCGAAGGAAAAGGACAATTTAAAAAAATCAGCAGGACGTTTTCAAAAGAACAAAAGGACAACAAAAAACAAATGTACGTTTTCAGAAGGACATCCGAACAAAAATAAAAGAATAAAAAGAGGACCAAAAGGATAGGACAGCCAAAAGAACTAGTATGAACCGGGCTTAATGGCACATACATCCTGTGTATGTAGTTTGGGTTTTGTTAGTAGGTATATATATATATATAGTTATGTAGTAGTGTAGTTAATGTAGTTATGTAGTTACTAGGTGTAAGTGAACCATGATACGGATTACAGCACAGATGATACAAAAAACTACTTAAACAACGGGTTCCAAACTCAACCAGTACTAACCTTTAAGTTGGATCTAAACAGCTTTTTTACGTTTCTCTAAACATTAATGCACACCGAACCTGAAAAATGTTAATCATTAAATCATTCTAATTAGCAATCACAATCAGTCAAATTATTGCATATATTTGATTGCATGGCATTCGTTAATAAGCTGCCGTAAAGACAGAACTATGTTTTTTGAACAAAAGCATATTACTGCGGGAGTTCAGAACGTGATGTGAATATGCGACACATTCTGAATGTTGGAGACAAAGACCTTCCTTCAGACAGGGAGTCTCAGTGAATGAGATTGGACAAACATTTGCACACCATCAAGAAAAAATAATTAGAACAAGCTGTAAGGAACCCTTTGCTTTGTGGCTGATCTGCCGAATCGAAGCTGACCGTTTGAGATCTTTATTTCGTAAATTGGTAGGCTTGAATTTATGCAGCATAATATTTCATGTTAAGATTGTTTTGATACAACTTTTGATTTGTTTTCGACTTTTGATTTGGCTTCGTTTCCATGTATCACCAACTGAATAACACAATACCACCCCTGATAGTAGCAGAGCATACCTAATTGCTGTAAAGCCTGTTTCACACGATGGGGAAAACGCGTGGGGCGCCCCTTGGGGTGCCACATGGTGCCACATGACGCCCCATGGGGTGCCCCGAGGGCACCATGTCGCATCGTTTGACACCCCATGGGGTGCCCCAAGAGGCACTATGTGGCACCGTGTGACACCCCATGGGGTGCCCCGTGAGGCGTCATGTAGCACCATGTGGCATCGTGTGACACCCCATTTGGTGCCCCACGTGGGGAAAATCAGAATCGCTCGCCGTTCATTTTTCCATGTGGCACCACATGCGACAGCGAATTAGTATGCAGTGTTGATGGTCACGTGACTTCATACAGTTGTTTGAAAGCCGATTTAAGGGCTTAAACTCAATCATTTGATTTAATTTTTCCACATTTGGTTAGTCTATCACGGCTTTTAAGAGTACGTAGCTCATAAATTCTATTTAAGAAAGCTACAAAATTTAAATAATTTTATAGATTCTTACACGTAATTTATCAACAAGACACATATAACATACGTCGAAATCTTATGTAAAACCTTCGTAAATACTAATTTTGACCATTTACGCGCCTGAAAATTCAAATTCCTCGCGCATTCATGCCCCATCGTGTGAATACATTTCCCCAGGGGAATCCCCGGGGGACACCACACGATGCCACATGGTGCCCCACGGGGCACCCCATGTGGTGCCCCATGGGGCGTCATGTGGCACCGTGTGACACCCCATGTGGTACCACATGGGGCGCCCCACGTGGGGATTCCGCACGTTTTTCCCCATCGTGTGAAACAGGCTTAACCAACTACCGACTACAACTGCAACATCATAGCAATATGACATCCCTTGCCATAGACTGCAGCTCATGTTTTCTAACCTCCTGGCAAGATCAGACCTCCCGCCCCTTGTTATTATTTCCAATTTTCTAGCGCACGGTAATTACACCAAACTCCCACCTCCACTTCTACTCAACAGTTTACCTCTCTCCAATAACTTAAAAAGGACACGGAAGGATGAATCTGCTGTTAAACACAAAAGTACATAACACTATATTATAGGTACAGTGATATGTACCAAAAATACTTTTAGTTACTTCCTACTTGAAATTTGGAATGTAACTAGAAGAAACATAACAGCACAACAACTGCTGCTGCTCAAGTGCTTAGTTGACAAACTTTCGTCATAATGTTGATTATTTACGTTATTTGGAGTTGCGGATAGCCAAAAATTTGTATTTTACGATGGGAAACCTGTTGTAGACGTGTTTGGGCGTTTAAGGTGGATGACAGATGACGGATCGACTCAACTGACACTAGCAAACACGATTTACTAAGCCTGCTTGGCCAAACGTATGCTATCGTTCAAATGTGAAAATTTGTCAAAATTTTTTTCGCGCAAACAGGGTACAAACAAATAAAATCGAACAGGATTTTACTATTTCTTTACGTCAGCTAGCAGATTAGTGTGATTTTGGCGATTATGAGGACCAATGTTACTATCAATACTATCAAGTCTGTAGGCAAAAGTTCTGGGCCCGATTTGTCGAAGCGAAATGTTCGTATCGAAAATGTTCGTCATCAACAATGTTCGTCATCGAAAAGGGTCGTAGTTGACAGCGCGTCATCCAAACTGTTGGTCGTTGAAAATTTTTTCAACAACGAGCTTTGGTCTTTTAGAACTTAATTATGTTCTAAATGACAAAAGCTTGTCATGGAAACTATATTTCAACCTCGAGCAATTTAGAGGAGCTTGAGACAGCTGTCAAGACGTTCGCCGTTGAAATAAATTTTCGATGACGAGCTTTTGTCGTTTAAGGGGGTAATTGCGTTTTTAGGTGTTTTTTTGGAAAGCTATAGCTCAGCGTTTACAAATTCAAATCACAAGCCGTTTTTTGCATTAAGTAGAACAATATCTTGCCTAAATATATGCCATGCATTGAATCGTAGCTATTGATTTTGTTTCCAGTTACAAGCGGCTAAAGAAAGCTCCTTTCTAAAATATTAGGATTTTTTACAAAAACTGCGCCACAGATCTGAATCATACGATTACCTGCTGGGGCAGAAAGTTGGTAAGGTTTTTTGGCAGTTTTAAAATCCTCAGGCATGTCTAATACTTTACTGAGAAAATAGCTAAAAAGCAAACGCACCGAAAATTTAACACATTTTTTTGTAATTTTAAAGCCCTCTAAAAATGTCCACGGGTGAATTTTCGAAAAAGTGTTACAAGTGCTTGGGGACTTTGACCTTTATAGTACTGTGCCAAAAATTCGTGGTCAGGCATCAAGCTAAACCTGAGTTGTTTTTTATCGCAAAGTTTCCATAGAAATCACAAAATCCTCGAAAACGCAACTATCACCTTAAAACAAAATATCTAATGTTCTAAAAGAGCAAAAAAGCATGTCTTTAAAAACTTTCAGCGACAAAAATTTTTGATGACGAACTTTTAACGACGAACATTTTCGTTGACAAACATTCATTAAAATTTAGTATTATGTTTGTCGTTAAAAATGTTTCGATCAACCCAAAATTTTCTATGACGAACACTTTCGATGACGAATCGATAAATCGGACCCTGATGCTACATATATACAATGAACATATTAAACAAAAAAAACTGCACGCAATATAGATAACACCACAAGTCATGAACACTGTAAGACAGCTCAAACCAAAAAATAAAAACAAGATGTTGTTGTCTTTCCCTTAAAACAAAATTATATTAGTAACTAATCTTTTTACAGCTAGTCACGACTTGTTGACTCCATGCAAATAAATCCCAAAGGTCCACAAAAATAATGGATGCTAAGCACCAAGCCAAATGTGTGGCGTTATTCCCAACGTCAGACCCTTCTTTGCTCAGTTTGATCAAGGGTAATAGTTACCATCTTTAAAACTATCCTATTTTTTGTGATAATTATAATAATAGGGTGAGGTGGCTCTGGAAGGGTTGGCGTTGATGTTCTGAACATGAAACAAGTTTACATTGTGCTGGACGTGACCCGGTTCTCTGGTTCCAGGTCAATAAAGTTGGAGTTATTTTATTGTCAAAACTAATCATACATTTTTCGGCACATAAGTCAGCGGTAACCTATACTTTTTATGGTGTCAAATCAAAGCTGTTCTTATATCCTAACTGATGCCGAAAACGAGAACTTTTTACCAGTTAGCTAAAAAAAGTTATGGCGTCAAAAGTTTTTACGTAAACTTAGTATTTTTCAAAAATGTTACGTAACGTCCGTGTTACCATTGATATAACAAAGGTAATGCTTCCATGAAGTCAGCCATATTACTGTGATCCTTACACAAAACAGTTTTTACTCTATCAGTGACCATAGAGCCGGCAATATGGGTCTAAATCTGAAATTTATTTTATTCTAAAATTTTATTTTGCGTTTTTCGGTATATAAGTCAGCGTTAACGTGTAGCTTTTTTGGTATCAAATAAAAGCCCTTCTTCTGCTCTATCTAACTACGAAAACCGGAATCATTTACGTGGTCCCTGAAAAAAGTTATGGCCAAAAGTTCTTTTTCGAAAACATTTTGTTCGAAAAAATTCCTCCGCGACTACTCACACCATATACGTATTGAACAAAAGTTCGGAAAAATTGAAATCGTTATAACTTGCGTCAACCTTGACGTAGAAACACAAAAATGACAGCATTCAACTCAGAATTGAAAGGGCTTTCGGATGATACATTACATGACGTTTACGGACGCAACGGCTATTCACGTATGACTATTATTTTTATACTGACCATTGCTCGCAGTTTACGTCATCATGCGACATATCAATTGATAGTTCTTGACAAGCGCAAGCATATAAAACAAATTTCACGTCGATACCATCACCCTAACAAACGTTATGGCTCCTGGAATTTTTTCCTTTAGTGGACTACCTATAATCACCTCATATGCGATCAAATCACATTGAAATTTAATTTTGAACGAAATTTGAAAAAAAATTCAAAATTTTTTATTGTCATACAATAACTTACGTCAGGATCTAGATTTGATCGAACTAGTCTAAACTAGACGCACTAGTCTTGTAATAGTAATAATAATAATAGAGTAATAATAATGTCTCTCATTTTGGTAGAAGAAGAGTGAGACACGTAATTCCTCGTGCGTATTCATTAAAGACTGAAAAAGTACGGTTTCCCTTGCCAAAAACAGCGAAAGAACTCTGACCATGTAGTGCCCCATGTTTTTTCTTCATGTGAAACAGGCCTAGGTTAGGCAAGTGCACACTACATAGCGCTGGCGGCTATTTCTAGTTTGTATTTGTGAAGCCACAAAAATTTATGTCTTGACCTCGGATCTAAACTTGTACTGCACTACTGCGATTTATCACAAGTACAAGGCAAAAGCGCACTGCGAAAGATTGTTATTCTTCCAAGAATTGAGTTACCAATTGTGCCGTGGCACAACAGAAAAAACCATTAACGGTTTGTCTCTGGAAGGAACAAAATATTTTTCTTTCAAAAGTAACGTATTGTAGTGCCGGGAACAGACCAAGTTATAAAATAACAATTACTCTATTTCGAAGTTTTTGCCTTCTGTAGGTAGCTATAAAAGGATACATGCCTACTGTAACACTAGTGCAATCATCTAGTAAGTTTTTCATTACACTATCCAGCCATTTTAAAATTCATGTCGTGTTGCTATGTATTAGTGGTATCCAAGCTCAAAAGTCAAAGTAAATTGCTGGTTGCTTCCCGCCTAGTCTATAGTTGCCGGTAGCATAGTTACTGTTCGCTTTATTCCCAACAGAAGCTCAATTAAAATAATTCTGTGCACCGTTTTAACAAATGGTTTGTTGCGAAGTATTAAGAGTATCCACTATTTTTTGATTGATTAAAATTGATCCTGAGTCCTGAGCATTCATCATTTCATTTCCGATATTAAGTCTGATATAAAACAGGCACTAATTGTCTCGTATGTCTATGTAGGGACAGGTTACGCATTGAGAATCGTTTACAAGATTATGTGAATGTCTTTAAGCATTTTTAATTTCATTCAGCTTAGCGTTACGTAAGGTGACGCTGTACTCTATAATTGCCTTTGTTTTTATAACAAGATAATATCTATGCCAAAGAATATTCAGCTTGCTATTTCTACCAACCTTCTGGCCAGACTATTAACAGCGTGATCGCCTGCTTTTGAAAAAAGTGTTCCGTTTGGTAAAAAACGAATCGTTCCTTGTGATTTGAAGTTTTGGCATCAGACGCCACAAACTTTGCACAATTTTGAACAAAAAGCTAAACCTTTGCCAGTCATCTAGGGTAGTATAGGTAGGTATATATATATATATATATATATATATATATATATATATATATATATATATATATATATATAGGTATCTAGGGTAGTTTATACTCGGTAGAATGTGGTAGTTCTTCTTTTACCCCCTAAAGGCGGAATTATTAGAATCATAACGTGGTAAAATGCATGAAAGTCAATTTTGTACGTATGTATATACATTGTCATATGTTGTTCACTTGCTAGCTTATAGAAGTAAGCGTGTTACAACCGTGGTAGCGTAACCGCCATGAACCAAGAAATTAGATTTCAAACATATTCAGAACAAGCTCAAGTTCATCAATCCGTAGAAAACTCAGACTTTTGGCTATATTAAAATCCTTACCCCCCCATCTCGTTTTGAATTATTATATTTTTTTACACGTTTAGCTCCTTGGCTGAAAAGTTTATTTTGTTCAGAAACTGTCTGATTGGCTGTTGGCATTTAGTCACAGCCTATAAGCGTCTAATATGTGAAAATAACAGGACCATTTGAATATTCAGAAAATAATGGAACAAAGACTCGGTGAATTTTATATTTATTCTACAGGAATTATTAAATTAATGGTGCATATTAACAATAAACAAAGTTGGTTTTAATTTGAGGCAAAAATTTTAAAGATTTTAGTTACTTGAATATATCTTGCATTTGTGGGTTAGTTTAAGCGACCTTTCTTGAAAGGTGAGTGGTGCAGTGTCATGATACACTTTTACTTTTTTATGCAGAACTGTTCCACAGTTTTGGCAGATGACCGAATCCAAAAGTGACCTGGTACTGAAAAAGTCTAGTCAAGCAAAAAGGCTGACTAAGATGATTGATTAGATTTACGGTTCAGGATTTTGCAAAGTTTTTTAATGCACAGCCCACAAAGTTTTTCTAAGCTAACATGACCGCTCATAGTGAATTGAGTAGCGTAGTAGTTGTTTTAGCAGCGTTAGTACCTAGTTAGAAGTTGTTCCGAATTTTATCTGGTTTTATTCGGATTGGAATAACAGAGTATGAGAGTCTGCGAATTTGGCAGACGCACGTCTACTCATGCGAGTTTCTTACCCAGGAGCTCTCGAAGTTTGACAACGTACACCGTCCAAGTGGTCCACTTTTTTCAACGATGTAGCTCCATACAAACGAACTTCGGGAGCTTAGACCTAAAACAACAGTGGTAAAAACTTGAACAAGTGTCTCTCCTGGAAGCCCTAGTGCTACTAAGCCGCGGATATGTGTTTCACAACAATCGAACACCGTTTGTAATTGCAAGAAGTTCTGCAAAGCGGTTGAGCTAGTATCATCGCAAAGCGTAAAATCAGCTACTATTGAGTCAGTGTTCCCGTAAAGCTGAAACAATGAGTTACTATTGGCGGGAAGTAATCCGATAACCGTCGGCAAGACGTAGTGCATTGTCAGACAACAATGAGTTTAAATAAGTAAATTTTTTGATCGTGCACAACTATTGGTTCTGATGAATTGTAGGTATTTTTGTTACTACTTCAGAACTCATGCTAAATCAAGGCATTTACATTAAATAGGCAAATTCGAAGCTTTAACGGTTTAACTAAACTTAGATGAAATGAGTCGTTGCAGTTTGACTTCTGCTACAGTAGAGTTAGTCCCAAGTTATTCTACTTTTGTAAGCTCAAATGTCGCTCATAAATTTTAAATCCCAAAGTTTTATCATACAGTTGAGTTTGCTTCTTTAGTTCTTTTTTATTCTTTTGTTGTCTAATTTGCGTATTTGTCTGTTACTTACCTACCTATTCCTCCGATTTATCGATTGTCGCTTGTAAGCTTCATGGCATACACAAGTTTGAGACTTAGATTTACATTGGCCTTTTTAGCTGCTCTAACATGTACGTTTTAGCGTTTTAATGCTTTCGTAAAGTCATTCAAATAATCAACATTGGATGTGATGCTAAAAAATTTGGTCACACAGGCAACTTACAAACAGACAAATCCAAAGATCAAAAAAATAAAAAATGGCGTTCTAGTTTTGTCGCTGGTAATGCAAAGAAGGTGACTTACAATGTAATTTTACGATTTAAATTTGTCTACATTTCGGATTGTGGATACCGAACTTTTAATTTTCAGAAAGATGTCTAATTGATTTCAGATTTGTAGATTAACATGTATATAATACACCAGAACCAATTTGTTAACAGACTTTTATTTTGATAATAATTTTGCTGCTGTGGAATACGGGTTCAAAATGGCACACAGTAAGTTCATACATAAAGGAAGGTGGCAGTTTCTGAATCGCAGTATTTTTACAAAAGATTTTTTGAAAGTTCTATCACAGCAATCGGTAAAGAAGAAGTCAAATAGATCAGTTTTCGAAACGATACCTAAAATTGTCTACCATCACTTCTAATCATTAATAAACATAATATACCTACCTACAAGTTAAGTAAGACTACATAGCTACCCCATTGGGTTACACTTTACTGTTAAATCAGCCAACGTGACGGCTAATCTTACTTAACATTGAGATGTTACACCAAATAAAAATTGGAGCATTTTGTGGGGTAGTTACTCATAGTTTATAGATCTTTTTAAATAAATAGACTGATTTGTGGAAGTGCCACCTTCATTATTACTAACTCTGAGTTGGTTGATTGCAGTTACAGTCACAGTGCAATAGTTAATATTGCATAAGCTGGTTGTATTTTTGCTTATTTCTTCAAAGCATCGTCAAAAGTATTGTGTTAAAGTCTTAATTATATACATTTCTTCTTGGAGCAAACCATAATCAGCATGGATTTAAACCGTTGAATCCTGTTACCTAATAATACCTACGTGGAATGGAAATATTATTGCAAACAGTAGGTTTTTAAAATACGCCCCTGAAAAGCAGACAAAAAAGAACAAACAGCACGGAGACAAGAACCCACCCACAAGAACCCTCGTGAACGCCGATTAGCTGAACACCGATATAGCTAAATAGTTCTATTGAATACTTGAGCGAACAGGATTAAATTTGACCGACAAGCTTGCAGAAGGGAACTCTGGTTTACAGAAAAAAATGACTTGTTAAACCATTAAATTAATTTATTATTAATTAATTAACCATTAATTAATTAATCCTTTAAACCAACTCATAATTTTAGCATGTCCTGGCCTGATTGCATTCAATTCCTGTCTGGACATTCCGACAGTGGTGGGTCTTGTAGCGTTGACGCTTGCCTTTATTGCCCTGGACGTCTGGTTCTGGTGGTATTGTTGTCGCTCAAACAAACCGTACAAAAAACTGGATGATGGGTAAGCCGTAAGCCACTTCGACAGAGCTGTTGATATTAATGTCTTACCAAACAAGCACGTTTTTAGAGTAAGGTTAAACTTATTTTTGATAAACTTCGTTGCGACCTTCGGTACAGAGCCGAGGCACTATATAAAGCGAATATAAAAATTAATAAACGCTTCGAATATAAAACGCGGCACAAAAATTTTGAAAAGCTTACCCTTTTTAACAACTGAAGCTCTAAACATGCCTTGATTTATTGATGTTTTTTTTCACCATCCTCTCGACTACAGAGTTGCTGGTACAACACAAGTCGATCTCAACCTGAGAATGTTGAGCGGACTACCGTGGCTAGGCGTATTAAAGACAAATTAGACATTAGACATTAGACATTTTATTATCGTCATAGTTATGAACCGGCGGCTCGTTAGGTTGACG
The DNA here is from genome assembly GCA_030248245.1 of Trissonchulus sp. WLG1_4. Lineage (NCBI taxonomy): Eukaryota > Metazoa > Nematoda > Enoplea > Enoplida > Ironidae > Trissonchulus > Trissonchulus sp. WLG1_4. The sequence continues at coordinate 56,863 of JASANF010014109.1, forward strand.
GTAACAACGATTAAATATACAAACAATAAAATTTGAAAATTTTGCTCTAAATCAGCAAAATGGTTGTTACTATGTATGTAACTTAAAAAGTCTTGTTTTGTTTTCCAATCCATTTCAGTTGTATTTTCTGCAATTTTGTTCCATTGTTTTGTCATTAAGGCTTTGAAAAAGTTTCTTCCAATCTCGCTTTTGCTTTTTGGCATACGAAGGCGTTTTGCTCGCATTTCATACGGGGATGTGGTATACGTAAATAAATTTGCAATAAACTTGGGTCGATTGTTGACCAAGGCTTCATAGCAAAAAGTTACTGCCCGAATTTTACGTCGATAATTCAACGGAGACAGCTGTGCTGACTGTGAAAATTTTTCAGAAAATTTGATAGTTGTCGGAGCGCAGATCGTTGAAATCTCTCTAGCTGATCCGATCGGGTTGATACCCAGTAAAATGCTTGAAGAGTATTCAAGGTGGCATCAGCAGTACATTTTATACAAGGAAATTAGACATGGCACAGGTAATAGGTCTCGTAATTGTCGTAGTTGAGACAAGCGCCAACCAGCTTTTCGAATCATGCTGTTGACTTGGTGTTCAAATGTCAATTTACAATCTATAAATACACCTAGTATTTTTATTTTATGTCTTTCCTCAATCAAGTTATTTGCAATAATAACAGTAGCCGCCTGATTTTCAGTGCGGTTGCTCATTATAGTAAATTGACTTTTAGTTGGATTAAGCATGAGAAAATTTTCTTTGACCCAAGTCACTATTGAAACCATAGAGTCAGTTAGTGTATCAGCAGCCTCCTGCGCTGTTTTTTGACTCGTAAATAAGGTCGTGTCATCGGCAAACCGTATCATTGGTACTGCATGGTTGCACCAGGACAGGTCAGCTACGTAAACATTAAACAATAATGGCGATAGCAATGAGCCTTGCGGTATTCCTTTCGTGATGGGGACCAGGGAGGAAAGTTTGTCACCAATTTTAACTCTTTGAGAGCGGCCTACTAAGTAGCTACGCATCAAGTTTATTGCAGCTGGTGTTAAGCCAAAAGCAGATAGATTTGATAGTAATAATTGATGACTAATTGTATCATAAGCTTAAGATAAATCCAGAAAAAATATTCCAACAGTATGCCCTTTATCCATATTTTTGCGCGCATATTCTGTTAAGTGTAACAGAGCACTTTCACAACTTCGATTATTAATGAAGCCGTGTTGATCGTCGGGTAGTATTGGTTCCAGGTGTTTTGACAGTTGATTCAGTAGTATTCTTTTCGAAAACTTTACATATACTACTAAGAACCGTAATTGGTCTGTAGTTAGTTTTTTCAGTCTTATTGCCACTTTTAAAAACTGGGGTAACAGTGCCTTGTTTGAAAGTGTTTGGTATTTGCGAAATAAGAACAAAATGATTAAACAGGTCCGTCAGAGGATGCGTCAAAGAATGACCAGTTGCTTTATGAGGGTTTAAGTTTTTTAAAGCATTATAAACTTCATTGTCGCTTGTAAATTGGAATTCAAAACAAGGTAGTAACTGTTTTTTAATTGAAATAAGGCTCTTGTGGTCCCTTAACTGAACTGCAGACAGTGCAGGCGGTTGCTGAACAACCGTGCTGAAATAATTGTTCATGGTGTCGGCTATCTGTTGTTTGTCTGTAATGTAGTGGTCACATTCTTTAAGGAGACTCAATTCATGGCCTTTTTCTTTTCCTAGGCTAGTGATAGATTGGATGCAGCGATTAAATTCTTTTGAGTTGGTCTTGGATTAAGCGAGAGTTTCTAAATAAGACTTTTTTGCTTGGCGCTTTAGTATGTTTACTTTGTTTCTCTGAGATTTGTACTGTTGTCTCAAAATAGGGCTTGATTGATCTTTGGATAGTTTATTCCTCAATCGTATCTCCCTTCGGAGCTCGCTAGAAAGCCACGGAGTTGAAACACTTTTGACAAATTACATTTGCATTCGCAGTAGGTGTGTGCGTGTAGCGCCTGGCTGTGGGGGGCCACTAAGTAATCTGAGGTTCACGCATGGGGAGCGGAAGGCCCGGTTTTGCTGGCTATTCCGTGTCGCCCACCCAAATCATATGGGTCCTAGCATCCGTTTACAAACGTGCGTGATGTATAGTCTTCCCGTGTTTCTATTTTGTCACGATTGTAGCCAGGGTGGGGTCGATTAGGTTTTGATTTGGGTAACAGATGGAGAGTAATATTTCTGTGACAAACTTAGAGAGAACTGTCTACCCCCGGTGAGTGTTTGCGTGCGTGTGTTAGGGGCCCATCCAGTGGCTGGGGCACCTCCCCGCAAGTCGGCCTTGGCGTAGACGAGCATTTTGCTCAGAGGGGGGAATTCCCTGGTGTTTTTGTATCAGTTTACCTTGACTTATGATTTGCTTTTTCTGTCCTTGCAGGTATGCACATTGAGGACGTATGACGCAAGTGAATGAGAATAGACTTATGCTGTAGCTGTAATTAAGTTTGTAGAAGTGTAGGGACTTACCGATCGGATACAGGGTGATTTAGGGAACTTTTATATTTATGTGTTGTCGTGTTTTTCGTCTTTTCCCTTTTTTATAAGCATAGAGTACATGTATTCTTATTATGTTATTCGGTCTCTGTTGGGACATCATACGTAGTCCTTAGAGAATAACGCTAAAAAAGTGGGGCTTGAATTTGGTTTGCGTACTCATTTTTTCTATTTTTAGCAAAGTGAAAAAACTGTATTGTCGGCCATCAGCTCGTTGAAGGTCCTCTGTGGAAAGAATAGTGGCAGTGTGTGAAAAACAATGGCAGTGAGAGAGTATTAGTTCCAAAACATTTGAAAAGGCATACAGTGACAAATGATTATTTGTTAAAGCTGGCCTCTACGGCCTTCGGAAGATATAATTGGTTCACATGGGTCCGACAGTGGGAGAATATATGTGGTCTTATTGGTAGGGCGTTATAGTATAATTTACAATTGGTTAGATATAAAACATAACACGGCAACATTAATCTGAGCATCGGACTATTTAAAAATATTAAGCATAGGACGCGGCAAGGCATGTAGACTTAGCTGGTCTATTGGTGGTATCTGCCACTTGGTGCCACTACGTTTGATCAGGTCGCTGGATTGCCGGGTACTTACCTGTGTTGGTATCTGGTAGATTTATAAGAGCAACATTTTAGTGAGTTGAGGAGTGTAGTTAACTATCGAAAGAATATTAACAGGAAGAATACAGATACGCCTATTTGCTGTCCGCGGTGTTTTAAATCACATAGAGTGTTGGCATTATTTTCAACGGAGTCTTGAAGAGTTGAGAGGATGGTAAAGAATTTTACACGGAGCTAAAGGGCGTTCAAATAAACACTTATCAGGCAACAAAATTATATGCAAAGGAGGTTATATTTAAAGATAAGCACATGAACGATGAGAAGAGTTTATATGTCAAAGGACCCAACTTGAGAGAGGTAGACCTGCATAATGGGTTTGCATTTCACAAGACCTGCAAAGCCAAAATGCTTCGTGAAGGTAACCGACTTGCTCCCCGATTTATTGATGTAAACAGATGTATTTTTGAAAATCTTTATGAATTTTTCAATTTCAAGTCTAAACTACCGCAGAACGAACCATTTCAATCTAAAACACACAGTTTTTAACCACTTTAGAAACTGTTCACGTCCATGCCACTGCCTGTGGCCAAAACAATTTTAGCCGCAGACGATGCGCAATGAATGGCTTAAGGAATATTTTGCCAATGGCTTCTAGACTACGAACTGATTTCTGGTTAATGCTCTAATATATAATGAGGAAAAGTGTTGCGACAGGTTTTGTCTACTATATGTAAAATTTGATCAGCGATCTGTTGAGTAGTGCTGTGTAGACAAGTTGAGATCGTAGATGAGCACACATCACTCACACCTATGTCTACACATTTAATGTATTCTTTTGATGGATCAATTTTTATAGATATAGGTGCACTATGTGAGTGATTATACATGTTAATTGAAATGATGTAATATACTATATCCGCTGCGGCTAATGGTGCTGTGTTAAGAAAATTTACCACTAACAAAAAAACAGATGGCGTTATTTTTGAGGCTCGATGCCCCCTGGCCTGATTTTTTCCTTTTGGCAATGGAAGCACTTGTTCGTATTCAATATTAGGTTTACGAAATGGCAGCCTCAAAAGTACAGTGTGGAGTCATTTAAATTATGCTGCTTGTTTTTTCACAGGGTTAAGCTATTT